>CM062809.1:1282912747-1283197747 GCA_031772625.1 Pinus tabuliformis
GAAGCAATGATGCCTTTTTGAGAGATGAAACCCTCACTGCATCTAACCCTTATAACATCAGGCCTCGAGAGAAAAAACCTCCCCCATGGGGAGTGGTGGGGGTAGTGGGGGGAATCGACATGCAATCCACCCAGCCAGGCGACCGTAAGGTGAGAGGGAGGAAAACAAACCTGTCGAAGGCTCAGTTAAGAGCCAAGCTAGATATTGCAGACGGCAAGCAAATGTCCATTTCTGGGGCGCTTAGAGCAACAAAACCCCCCCTTGAGGTCGATCAATGATCATCCTCTCCTGGAATTGTAGAGGTTTAGCTAGCAACCCTAAAAAGTTGGCCTTAAAAGAGGTAATCTAGACCTACAATCCAGACATACTCCTCCTTCAAGAAACTTTGGGAGCAGGAGAAGAAGTCTCAAAATCACTGTCAAAAATTTTGCCTGGCTGGAGCATCCAGGCCTTGGATGCCAAAGGTCACTCTGGGGCATAGCTATGGGGTTTAAGGAAGGGAAATTCAAAGCCCTAAATTCCTGGGGGATGGACCAAGTAATGGGGATGGAAGTCTATTCCCAATAACTATGCACTAATATGTTGATTGTAAACATATACGGGCAATGCCAAGGAAGAGCCCTCTTCTGGAAGACCCTTCTCTCCAAATCTTTATTGAACAACCTATTGTGGTCACAACTACCACCCTATTAAAACATGCTCTGATAGCAAATTTTTTAATGGGTCCTCGAGAAGTTTGATCTTTCATATTTCGGAATGATCTATTTTATTACAGGGATGTTAACTCTTTGCCGAGTCAAATTTTCAATGCCTGATGGCTAAGCCATTGAATAAAACTCTACTGCATGGTTCATTCCTTACACAGCCTAGCCCTTTATTCACTGCCTTCATCGGGACCTTTTAATCTTCACAAACATGCATGGTACATTTATGCCCGCACAAACAATCACCCCCACCCTTATTATAATCGTTTGTGTGCTTAACCCACGAAATCTTCCATCGCATCCTTATTTCCATCATGACTCTTTATAACGGGAATACACATAACACTCCTTTTCACTTATCGCATGCAACATTGGCGCGCAGCGCGTACCATGAGGCACCAGACCCGACGGCGTTATAAACCAGAATTCATATATTTCGGGTCCGAAAGCCCCATTGCATATCGCAATCGATGGGGCCCCAGGCCTATATATATATGGCACATCGTTATACCCCAGACCCGCCGACGATTATAGAACCTGGCATATAATATCTCAAATCCGGCCTATACGACCGGACGCGGGTTTTCCCATATACCCTTGTGTTTTCGGAAAAACATGGAAATCGGGATTTTTCAAAGGGAAGGTTTACAAGGCAGACGCGCCAAGATTATCAACTGCAACATATACATTATCAGGTATGGAACCAATCGCATATCGCAATCGGCGAGGCCCTAGGCCTGAGCATATTGCGGTATGCGATATGGCGGACCCGCCGATCCGACTAAATGTAATATATATGCTATTGGGTCCGCCCTTTCCCCATCGCAAATCGCTATTGGCGGGGTTTAGCACTCATGCATAAGGTGCGACACCATACATCGGACCCGCCGATGATTATAGGCTCCGATATATAATTTTTGAAATCCACTATACGGTTGAATGCAGGTTTTTCCTATATTTTCCTATGTATTCGATACAATGCCATAGTCGGGTTTTTCAAAGGGAAAGCCAATTAAAGCAATGCGATGTGATATGGGGACTTGATAGGGTATAGGTTCCCGCCTATAGTATTTCAAGTCCGGATTTTGGATGTAGCCCTGTGTTTTGTGAGCACTTTCAGTGTAAATTGGATTTTCACCTACAAGACCAAATCAATGCGTATAAAGACCAGGGGCCGATTCTTTCGCAATTGCTGCTCTTGATGTTATAAATGCTTCAGGAATGCAAAATTTGTGTTTTTAAGCATTTTTTTTTATCATATCTATATATGTGTAACTGATGTTGGCCATCTCTGCAAGTGAGGACCAAGAGAAGGCAAGCAAAACCTAAGGATGGATGCATGAGTTTCAAGTTTGACTCCAAATAAAAGATGCATGTGTAGATCCGAAGAGTTTACCCTTGCGGATATGTTTATTTGAAGATTGGGCTCTATGGCGTGGCGGTCATATGTTTAGATGTTGCCTATATATTCCTAAAGTGAAACCGCCCCAGATTGCATCATGAAGAGATGACACACAATCATCCTCTCTAATCAATAACCATTCAGTTCCCAGGAAATGAAGCGCTCTAATGACAGGAAATGCCCTCTACGTGTCAACAGTGACACCGACTGTCTTCCTCTGTTTCTTCTGATTGGTATAATGAAGGAAGGAGAGGGAAGGCGAAGGGTGAAAAGGGAAGACCGAGAGTCATTTCCAGGGGCATAAATATTCCCTTCGGAGAAGATATGGGGGCTTTTTCGTTTGGCAGAATAGCTTTTGTTTATTGTGAGTAAGGAAGATTGTTTGGGTCAAAGAAGGAGCCTTTTCTCAGATTGATTTTCCTGTTCTTTATATGTTAAGAATCAGGATGTTGTTGTGAGCATAAATATGAATGTGATTTGTGTTTGTGTCCATTGATGACTTACAATCTATGATTAGCTTTGGTTGTTTGAATGGGATTCTTCATCATAGTTAATTCATGAGCAGTCCCTGATTTGAAACTATGTTAAACATCAGTTGCAAGCTTTAATTCCATAAAAGGAATGTGTATTCTTGTATGAGTGATTGGATTGCAATTTAGAATTGGTGCAGCCTTGTTCTTATGTGAACCATTAATTGATTCATTTAGACTTGGGATTCATATATGATGTTTAACCTCTCTTTCGTCATGCTCCTGCAGGATAGATTAGGATAGCTAGAACTATATTAGAGTAGTTAGAAGTAGTGTAGATAGGATTTAATACATAGAGGTTAGTTATTTTATTTTGTTGATTTAATTGAAGTCTTCCTCTCGGAAGCAATCTATCAATGCATTTAATAGTTTACAGGGTCCCTTAAAACCCATTGGAACTAGCCATTCTAAACGAAACTAGGTCTAATTGGGGCTTGCGATCGGGTTAGTTCCCTTTGTTGGTATAGCGAACATTCACCATGTCAACAAATTGGCGCTAGAAGGAGGGCTTGAACCGCCGTCCACAGCTTTTCAAGATTCATCTATAAATGCCACCCATGGATTCAAAAGGATTAATGTATGGATCGTAGAGGCCGAAAAGACCATTCCACCCATTTGAAAGAGCCTCATTTCGACGAAACAAAGACCCTTCTAAGTCATGTTTCTAGGTCACCCAAGGAAGAGACACTATGGGAGTATCCTATCACTCAGGGACAACCAGTCAGAAGACTTACTCTGGCTTATGCTTGTTCCCTATCACAACTCGCTATCTTTCAGTCTTTACCTCCGACAACAAAAAGAAAGCCAAGGGTCTATCACATAAACGAAGAGACATCTGTAGCCCCTTCTCTTGAAGATATTGTGCTTGATTCTTCGCAAAGTATTGAGTCTCCTTGGGAAGAAATTCCTGAAGATTCCCCTTCTGAAGGCAATCCCTGGCCCGATTTGGAAAATCCTAATGAAGAAACCCTCGACCAGAACCTCCCTATCCATAATATGGCTAACGTTTCGCCTCCTGGTGGGAATCAACCTCTACTTCCTCCTCCGGGTGGGAATCAACCTCCACTGCCTCCTCCAGGTGGGAATCAACCTCCACCTCCTCCGGGAGCACTCCCTCCTTGGCTTGCACAGGATGTCGTAGCGATACCTGGACAGCAGCATGCCTTACCCAAAAATGCAGAAAGAGTACTGCCCAAATTCGACCCTGAGCAGGGAGACACTGCGGATAACCATATTCACTCTTTCTTCCTGGCTGTGCACATGTTAGGGGTAGCCGATGAGGATGTGGTATGTCGCTTGTTCCCTTTTACTCTGATTGGTTCGGCTTCCACATGGTACTTTAGCTTGAGAATAGGATCGATTACCTCATGGGGTGCCTTTCAACAGGCCTTCTTAGACAAGTTCGGCAATGACAAAACACCTGTGGCCTTAGTTTTAGAGCTATCCCATTTGAAAATGGACACCAAAGAAAGGGTCAAGGATTTTAACATCTGGTTCAATACTTTGTTCAACAGAATCCTGGCTACTGCTAGACCTATTGATGAGGTGCTCATGGAATTATACATCTCTTCTCTCCCTATCCCTACTGCGATGTGGGTTAAGAGAAGTAATTCACAAACCTTACAATGTGTTATCGAGGAAGCAATAAAAGTTGAGAATGAAATGATTAGTCTCACGACATGTCATCATACGACTGAAGGAAAGAAAGCCTCTCAGTCAGCCAAGAAGAGTAGTGGAAGTGATAACAAAGTGGCTGAGGGCAAAGAGAGGGACACCATAGATGTGGAAGGTTTGCATCGGATTATTAAGAAACTGACCAACACAGTCATCGATATGAAAAGGAATTCTGGAGAGAGTACTAGTGGGAATGGAGGAGATTATAACAACAGAAGACCTTTCAAGCCTTTCTATCGTAAGAAGATAGACTTGCACTTCTTGCTCCACCCAATGAAGGAGATTTAAACACAAAAGAGCTATCTCTTATTGGATCTCTCCTTAACAAAGAAGAACCTATAGTGGAGCTTGAACCAGAACAAGAAGATGAGGAAGAGTACCAGGTAAAAGAACCCTCGGATGAAGAATCTCAAATCAATGTATTGTGGGATTTCTACACTAATGAGAACGATGACGATGAAGGAGGTAGCACGACAGAAATAAACGCTAATGAAATCCACACACGAAGCAAAGGGCCACTTGCAGGCACCATGAAGCCTGTAGACCAGACAAAGAAAGATACTCGCCCTTTGAAAGCATCCACTCCCAAGGTCCCTGTTGAGAAGGGTAAACCTAGTGGCGATTCCAAGAGTACACCAGTCGCGAACTATCCAGAGAAAGAGAATACGTCTCCGGCTGCAACGAAGATGACCCAAAATGGTAAACTCCCGCCTAAGAACAACAAAATTGGTATGTTTACTCTGCCCTACCCTGTTTATAACATTGATTACAACATTGTAGATGATCTTAAGAAATCTAGGGCTAATATAACATACTTCGATTTGCTAAAATTAATGCAGCAAAGGGATCTGCTCCTGAAAGCTATGAATGAGCGGAATTGCAAACCTCCTACCAATCCGAGTAGCCAAACCAAGAAGTCGGCATCCAGACCTGTTAGTACCCCCAGCACAGCCCAAAAGCCATCAGCTATGGAAGCCACTCTGTCCAAAATGAATCGAAACCCCCAAGATGTCAGTGCAGCCATGATAGGGAGGAAATCAAAATCCATGACTCCACCTTTCCTTATCACATTTGAAATATTCAACATGAATGTACACAATTGCTTGGTAGATTTTGGTGCCTCATCCACTGTTATGCCTTACGCTATTGCTAAAAGACTGCATGCAATACCTGAGAGAACTGGAACCCGAATTATGCAATTGGACAGAACAAATGTGAAAGTACTTGGGGAGTTAAAGGATGTGTTGATTCGGATGGCTACTAAACCATAAGATACACAAATTCGTTGATATAGTGGTAGTCGACATACCCGAGGCTTATGGAATGTTGCTCAGTAGGGACTGGTCATCAAATCTAAATGGATATTTCTCAACTGATTGGTCCCATCTCTTGTTGCCTCAGAGGGGAAAAGGTGATATGCTGAGAGTTGATCGAGAAAGATACATGAAGTATGTGGTAACAGAACTAAACAACCCCAATGAACCTGTAATGTTTACTAACTCCATCCTTGGGAATTATAGTTTCGACCTTTGTACCACCGAAACCTGTTTCGGAGAATTCCAGGCAGAAACAGTTGAAGAAACTTTGACATACACACAGTTGGAAATTCCCTCCCATAATCCAACTGATGAACTGTCCTGTATTATAGTAGATGATAGGACTAATTTCTTAGATAGTAGTTCAGTTGATGTAACATTATATTCTATATTCTGGACACTCTATTTTGATGGCTCTAACTGCCTTGAAGGTGCAGGTGATGGGAGTATTCTCATAGACCCACAGGGGAACCAACATTTGATGGCCAGCCGGTTGGAGTTTGCATGCACCAACAATACAACAGAATATGAAGGCTTGCTGCAAGGCCTGAAGAAAGCCATTGATATGAATGTAAAAAATCTTAAAGCCTTTGGTGACTCACAGATAATCGTGGATCAAGTAAGGAAAAGGATACATTGCAATTCACCACACCTGGTGAGGTACCAGCATGAGGTATGGAACTTAATTGACAGTTTTGACTCTTTTAATATCACATATATACCTCGAGGGAAAAACCAAGATGCTGTTATGGCGGCTAAACTTTTGCCTGATCTTACATTGAACAAGAATAAATTTTATGTTGAATTAATTTTCAGACCATCCGTACCTGATAACATCTCAAATTGGCAGGTGTTCGAAGGTGATAATCAAATCCCTGAATTCCTGCATTGCGAAAAGGCATTCAAAAATACATTCATTGGTGAAAAGGAGCGTAAGTATATACTCACGGTAACCGACCACTTCACCAGATGGACCAAAGCCATCCCGCTTCGGAAGGTTAATAAGGACGAGGTAATATCTTTTATGGAGAAATCTATTATCAACAGGTTCATCATCCTTTACGCTCTCATATTTGATAGTGCTTCTTACCTTTCATCTCTTAAAGTGACTGGATTTGCTATAACCAATCCACATAAGGCACGCATCAGGCTATTATCCCCAAGGAAACGGAGAGCTAGTCCTAAACTGGGGCAAGCTGAGTAAGCCGAAAGGTGAACACACGAAGTTTCAGCACTTATGGCTGGGCCCATTCCAAATAAAAGAAAAAATTGGTCAGGGAACTTACAGACTGAAAATTTTACAGGGAGAAACTGAAAAACTCCTTGTTAATGGCCAACACCTCAAAAGATACTTCCAGTAGCCACGCACGGTGGTTACCTCCTGAGTAGGTTAGGACTCCTTTTATTTTGTTGTTAGCTTAGTTTCATTTTCATCCTGTCCATTCCCATTTTGCGCAAAGTTTATTTTTCTGCTGTTTGCAATTTTAGTCTTTTGCATCCATCTGATTTCTATCTTCCAGCCTTGTTTTCACCTTCTCAAACCTCTTCAGATTGCCTTCATTCACTGCCTTCGGCTTTTTCATCCCTCATTAACCTACTGATGGATCTGCTGATCCTAAATCCATCGTTACCTTGCAAATCAAACAAACTTTCTATCAGCCCATGAGAACTTGAAAATAAGCTGTAGAATTCAAACCAAGCCACTCATTGGCATCTGTTGAGAACTAGGTAAGATCTGTTGATAACTTAGATATCTGGAGCATGTAGGGGCATCTTTATAAAACAAGAATGTGTAACTATAGCTGGACTGGCATGGAGGGATGCCACATTTTGAATAACTCCCACTCAGACCTAGCATATACTTGCCTATAAGGTTTACAGTCATTCTCCACTGGTCCCATACACCACACTAAATTGTCCAATACCTATTATCTACAAGTAAACCTCCTTTCATGGGCTAAGCTCACTGTCATATACCATGTGGCAAATCCAATTGTGCTCTAGTCCTTGTGCCTGAAACTGGAAGGACTTATTTAAAAGAAAATGAAATGTCAAGTCCTTGTGCCAATCTGGAAGGATAGGTTGTTTGGGAAGCCGATTAGAGTAAGGACTGTTGTTAGACTCAGAGTATCGGTTGATACAACAAGCCCAACCTTGCTTAAGCAGTTTAAAAATATGGCATGATCCATGACTGCGCCCCATTCAATCATATGAAAATATAGCACTGAAATTCTCATATAAAGTGTAGATAAACATATCTACATCAAGTTTGATGAACAATAAAGAGCTGAGGTACACACCTAAACAGGTATTGACAGACCAGTGATGGCCCCAAAAGGATTTTTGAAAGTAGGAAATAGGTAAAGGAAGGTTAATAAATCCCATAACACTGCCATTGGAGAATGCCTATCAAAATCCTATCAGTAAGTAGAAGCTATTTGTCTCTATCCCACCTGAAGCAATTGATGTTGAAGTGGAACCCATGCTTGTCCATCTATATAGTTTGCATTTCAAGTTTATCTTAACACCTTGATGTTTTATTGATCTGAGGATTATTTGGAAACAAAGATAACTGGTTCACCCAACGGTTCGCCATTTGTTGTGGCCACAACTACCACCCTATTAAAACATGCTCTGATAGCAAATTTTTGAATGGGTCCCCTAGAAGTTTGATCTTTCATCTTTCGGAATGATCTGTTTTATTATAGGGATGTTAACTCTTTGCCGAGTCAAATTTTCTTTGCCTCATGGCTAAGCCATTGAATAAACCTCTGCTGCATGGTTCATTCCTGACACAACGTAGCCCTTTATTCACTCCCTTCATCGGGACCTTTTAATCTTCACAAACATGCATGGTACATTTATGCACGCACAAACAATCACCCCCACCCTTATTATAATCGTTTGTGTCCTTAACCCACGAAATATTCCATTGCGTCCTTATTTCCATCATGACTCTTTATAACAGGAATACACATAACACTCCTTTTTGTAGGAATTTACAGGGTAAGTTCCACAAAAAGAATACCAAAAGGACACCGCTCACAACCAGATCTCAAATCAATACACCAGTATTTTTGACGTGGTTAAAACCCTCAGAGTGCAAGGAGGGAAACAGTCCACGGCCTGTCCCAACGTGGGTACTACAGGCAATTTATTAATCAAAGAATGAAAATTTACATAAGCTTCTCTCATGCACGGATTACCCGAACAATGACCCTCCATGCGCTTTAAATAGAACTCATGGACCAATCGGGTGTCAAGCCACGGATCAAGTGTCGGTAATACCGAGGTGAGAGTGAACCGTCGGATCACTACATATCGTGACCGTCGGATTGTAAGTTACAAAATGTACAACGGTAAAGAAACACACTTTACCTAACTCTAACCTAACTCTATACTAGACCAAGTTGAACTTAACTATATCCTATGTGTCGGAATATCCTAACATCCCCCCTTAAGAACAACTTGGGATAGGATTGAAGGATTTACAAATATGACACAATAGGAGAAGGAAGGAGGCACTAGAGCCTATCCCCCCTTAGTGACAACTTCCTGAACTCCAAGCATATATCGAAGTTTAGTGAACTTCGCCTCTGTGAGAGCCTTTGTGAAGATGTCTGCAACCTGATCATCTGTTGGACAATATTGCACTTCAAGAACATGGTCATGAATGAGCTTTCTGATGAAGTGCATGTGTAGTTCAATGTGTTTGCTGCGCTGATGCTGGACTGGATCTTTGCATAGCTGAATGGCACTTTGATTATCACACCAAAGTGTGGTTGGATGCTGCTGCTCAAAGCCAAACTCTGATAGGATCTGACGAAGCCACAAGGCTTCCTTACTAGCTTCCACGGCACCACGATACTCTGCTTCTGCTGACGAAAGAGAAATGGCAGCCTGTTTCTTACAAGCCCATGTAATAGGTCCTGAACCAAGAGTGAAGACATAACCGGCAGTAGACTTCCGATCATCAGGGTCACCAACCCAATCAGAATCAGTGAAACCAACTAACAGAGGAGCTGCTTTGGCACTGTAATGAATCCCAAACTGTACTGTACCTCGAACATAACGAAGTATTCTTTTAGCTGCTTTCCAATGACTTTCACGGGGGTTTTGCATAAAACGAGCAACAAGGCCAACAGCAAAGGAAAGATCAGGACGAGTATGGGTTAAATACAAGAGTTTTCCGACAAGTTGACGGTATAAGGTAGCATCAACTTCAGGAGAAGTACAAGAGACTGAAAGTTTGACTCCAGACTGAAAGGGAGAAGGGGCTGGCTTACAGTCTTCCATGTGAAAATGACGAAGAATATCACAAGCATACTTGGACTGGGAAAGGAAAATACCCTCTTGGGATTGCAAGACTTGAAGACCGAGAAAATAGTGTAAATGTCCTAAGTCTGTCATTTCAAATTTCCTTTTAAGGCTGGACTTCACATGGTTTATAAGGTTGGGATCACTACCAGTAAGAATAAGATCATCAACATAAAGAACAAGGATGATAAGAGAGTTGCCCACTTTCTTGGTGTAGACAGTATTGTCAGAATGACACCTAGAAAAGCCAGATTCTAAAAGAAAGTTATCCATTTTGGCATACCAAGCCCGAGGAGCTTGCTTAAGGCCATAAAGGGATTTCTTAAGTCGACAAACAAGGCTGGAGTCTGTTTGTATGAAGCCAATGGGTTGTTCCATATAGATTTCTTCCTGCAAGTCCCCATGCAAGAAGGCAGATTTAACATCCATCTGATGGACTTCCCATTTTAAAGAGGCAGCAAGGGAAAGAACAAGGCAGATAGAGTTCATTTTGGCAACAGGGGAGAAGGTTTCAGTGTAGTCAATGCCTTCAACCTGTGAAAAGCCCTTAGCAACGAGACGAGCTTTATGTTTATCAACTTTCCCATCTGGTCCATACTTGGTTCTGTAAACCCATTTACATCTAACAAGTTTGCGTCCCTTTGGTAGAGGAACAAGATCCCATGTATCATTTGTCATTAATGAATGATATTCTTCATTCATAGCTGCGTCCCAATGTGGATGGCCTGAAGCTTCTGCAAAAGTGTCAGGATCATGATTTACTGGAGCTTGAGCCAGTAAAGAAGAGGCTCTTTCAAACTGAGAACGTGTACGTCGCTGATCTGTAGGATCACCGGCAAGATCACCTGCTGCATCCCGAGTAGCACGGACCCATCTTGGAAGTTGAGGATCCTGAGAAGGTGGACGAGGATTATCATCCTCGCTTTCATCATCTGAAGAAGAAAGGTTTTCAAAAGTAGAAGAGATAGGAAGAGGTGGCACATCCGCCGGACTAGGCTCGCAGGCCGATTTATTTTCATCAAATTTTACATCTCTTCTAATGATAACATTTTTGGACTTAAATGGAATAAGTCTATAACCTTTTACATCTTCAGAATATCCAACAAAAGTACATTTCTCACTCTTAGGTTCTAAAGCTTTATGCTTTTCATCTGGAATATGGGCCCATGCTTCACTTCCAAACACACGAAAGTGACTTACATCTGGTTTAATGGAACTCCAAGCTTCTTCTGGAGTGATATTCTCTAGAACCTTAGTAGGAGTGCGATTGATTATATAATTTGCACAATTAATTGCTTCGGCCCAAAAACTAAGACTGAGTCCTTTAGATTGCAGCATACAATTAGCCATTTCCTTTAAGGTGCAATTTTTCCTTTCAGCTACACCATTTTGTTGTGGAGTGTATGGAACAGTATGTTGCATTTGAATTCCATTTTCGGTGCAAAAGTTGATGAATGTGTTTTTAACATATTCTCCACCATTATCAGTTCTTAGCTTAAGAATTTGATGTCCAGATTGTTTTTCAACAAAGGCTTTGAAGGCCAAAAAAGTGTTAAATACTTCGCTCTTGAGTTTTAAGAAGTATACCCAAGTGCGTCTGGAGAAATCATCAATGAAAGTTAAGAAGTACTTGCAGCCAGAGAATGAAGCAACAGGAAGAGGACCACATAAATCACTGTGCACAAGCTGTAAAGGGGCTGAGGCGTGCCAAGAGGCACGTTTGTCAAAACTGTCCCGATGATGTTTTCCGAGTACACATCCGGAACAAACACCATCTCTGCAAGATACCATAGGAAGACCTGTCACCATATTTTCTTTACATAGATGCTGAAGGGAGCGATAGTTTAAGTGACCAAATCGCTCATGCCAAAGTTTGCTCACTTCATCATTATGAGCAACAAATACTGAGGGAAGATTGGATGACCCAAAGTTGTGAAACTTATACAACCTTTTGGAATCATCAGCAAGACCAGTAGCTAGAATCTGTTTAGGATCTTTTAGATCCTTGATTACAACATCATGAGGTGAAAATTCAACAATTTTACCTTCACCTGAGTGAGTTATCTGATAGACAGATAGAAGGTTGCAGGATAAGGTTGGAACACATAATACATCATTAAACTGACCATTGTCTAGATGAACAGTTCCAGTCCCTACAACATTAAGAGATCTATCATCACCAATATATATATTTTTGGTGTTACAATCATTTAAAGAAGAAAACATGGCTTGGTTTTTGGCCATGTGACAAGAGGCTCCAGAATCAATGAGCCACTCATGAGAATGAGAAGAAGAAGAAGATACATTTAATGCATAACCAGACTGAGATGATTGACAATGAGATGCAGAAAGTGCCATTCCGGAAGTTGAAGTTGAAGTAGGCTCCACATGGATGTTATGTTTATTCATTGCGGCTTCCAAGGCTTCCATCTTCTTAAAGCATTTAGATTCTAAGTGGCCATCTCGATTACAAAAGTTACAATGTCTATCAGTCTTCTTCCATTTGTTTTTATTGGTCTTATCATTTTGCTGAAATGATCTTTCATTTTGAGGCTGAGATGGTTTAGGACCATTCTTTTGAGGATATGACTTCTTAGGATTCTTTGAATTTGGTTGCTGCTGGGCGGCTAACGCTTTCGTGGAAGAGTTTCCAAGATTAAGAAAACCAAGGTGTAAGAGTTTTTCTTGTTCTCTTATTAAGGAATCACAAAAGGAGTCAAAGGAAGGGGCCTTGTAGTCTTGTCCTTGACAAATGAAAGCTTCCCTTGTAGAATGGAAAGTGGAAACAAATACAGAGTAGGCTGGTCCCAACTTAGTAAGGATGGAATAAATAAGGTTACCATCTTCTTTCTTAACTTTAACACCTTCCAAGAGATATCTAAGGGTCTTGAATTTGGACAAGAAATCTTCAATGCAAGAAAAATTATTAGGATCCAAAGTAAGCAGCTCATTTTCAAGTTGATGGGCTCTAATTTCATTTTTAATCCCAAAAACTTTAGCAAGTTTTTCTAATGCTTCATGAGGAGTCTCAAGTCCTGCAATGTGGAATCTAAGATCAGGAGAAATAGACATACCTATCAAACCACGTGCTTGATCTTGTCTATTTTCCCATTTTGCCACCTTGTCTTCATCTTTTGGTTTCTTCTCTTGGTTTGTGGCTATTCTGAAGAGACCTTTATTTCTTAGTAAATCTTCCATGTATTCTACCCATTGGAAGTAGTTAGTGCTGTCAAGAATGACTTGGCATGGACTTTCCATTTTAAAAAAAAAACTGAAGCTGAAGATGCTGAAAGTAAGTGTTCCAACGGATAGATCTCGAAAAAATAGGCGGTTTTAAAAAAAACGGCTCTGAAAAAGGCTTCCGGATGAACAAGTTATGGCTTTTTGAAAAAAAATTGTTGACGTTGCCGGCAAAGTGCGCGAATGTGCGGGAATGAAAAAAATCCGCCCCCACAAAATGGAGACTTGAACCCAAGACCTCTACTCTCTTAAAATAGCTTTGAACCAATTGATCTATACAAAAAATTTGAGAGAGAGAGAGAGAGAGAGAGGGGGGGGGGGGGGGCCTTGGTTTGCGTGCTTGCCTTGAGAAAGCTCTTTTTCCCTACCAAACACAAAACACAAAACCAAACACGAATATGCAAAGAAAAACGAACCTTGCGGCTCGAAGTTAGCTTTAACCAAAAAACTAAATATTTATCTCAATGTTTCTGATTTTCCGAGATCACACTAAGGTGCAGGGAAAAGAGCATACGCATGAGAAAAATCCTTCCTTTCTGTTTCTGATTTGCCCAGATCGCACAGAGTCGCAGGGCAAAGAGCATACGCAGAAATGAAATGTATAGATCCGGTTAAAAAAAAAGGCTAAATAAACTGAGACCGAAATAAGCAGAGAGAAAATAACAGTAAACTGCAAAAGAAACACTGTATACCTCCCGATCTGAAAAATGACGCAGCTAGGGCTACCGGAAACCTTTTCGCGTGAAACGAAAGGGGTTCCTCACTGGAACAGATGCTCCGAACGCAACAGAGTAGTCCTCTCGGCCCGAAAGCAGTCAGAAACAGCAGATCTAGGAAACGACAGCCGCATGCAGTTCTACCGGCTTCAGATTTGGATCACCAACGGACGCGGCCCTCAAATAGCTCTGATACCATGTAGGAATTTACAGGGTAAGTTCCACAGAAAGAATACCAAAAGGACACCGCTCACAACCAGATCTCAAATCAATACACCAGTATTTTTGACGTGGTTAAAACCCTCAGAGTGCAAGGAGGGAAACAGTCCACGGCCTGTCCCAACGTGGGTACTACAGGCAATTTATTAATCAAAGAATGAAAATTTACATAAGCTTCTCTCATGCACGGATTACCCGAACAATGACCCTCCATGCGCTTTAAATAGAACTCATGGACCAATCGGGTGTCAAGCCACGGATCAAGTGTCGGTAATACCGAGGTGAGAGTGAACCGTCGGATCACTACATATCGTGACCGTCGGATTGTAAGTTACAAAATGTACAACGGTAAAGAAACACACTTTACCTAACTCTAACCTAACTCTATACTAGACCAAGTTGAACTTAACTATATCCTATGTGTCGGAATATCCTAACATCCCCCCTTAAGAACAACTTGGGATAGGATTGAAGGATTTACAAATATGACACAATAGGAGAAGGAAGGAGGCACTAGAGCCTATCCCCCCTTAGTGACAACTTCCTGAACTCCAAGCATATATCGAAGTTTAGTGAACTTCGCCTCTGTGAGAGCCTTTGTGAAGATGTCTGCAACCTGATCATCTGTTGGACAATATTGCACTTCAAGAACATGGTCATGAATGAGCTTTCTGATGAAGTGCATGTGTAGTTCAATGTGTTTGCTGCGCTGATGCTGGACTGGATCTTTGCATAGCTGAATGGCACTTTGATTATCACACCAAAGTGTGGTTGGATGCTGCTGCTCAAAGCCAAACTCTGATAGGATCTGACGAAGCCACAAGGCTTCCTTACTAGCTTCCACGGCACCACGATACTCTGCTTCTGCTGACGAAAGAGAAATGGCAGCCTGTTTCTTACAAGCCCATGTAATAGGTCCTGAACCAAGAGTGAAGACATAACCGGCAGTAGACTTCCGATCATCAGGGTCACCAACCCAATCAGAATCAGTGAAACCAACTAACAGAGGAGCTGCTTTGGCACTGTAATGAATCCCAAACTGTACTGTACCTCGAACATAACGAAGTATTCTTTTAGCTGCTTTCCAATGACTTTCACGGGGGTTTTGCATAAAACGAGCAACAAGGCCAACAGCAAAGGAAAGATCAGGACGAGTATGGGTTAAATACAAGAGTTTTCCGACAAGTTGACGGTATAAGGTAGCATCAACTTCAGGAGAAGTACAAGAGACTGAAAGTTTGACTCCAGACTGAAAGGGAGAAGGGGCTGGCTTACAGTCTTCCATGTGAAAATGACGAAGAATATCACAAGCATACTTGGACTGGGAAAGGAAAATACCCTCTTGGGATTGCAAGACTTGAAGACCGAGAAAATAGTGTAAATGTCCTAAGTCTGTCATTTCAAATTTCCTTTTAAGGCTGGACTTCACATGGTTTATAAGGTTGGGATCACTACCAGTAAGAATAAGATCATCAACATAAAGAACAAGGATGATAAGAGAGTTGCCCACTTTCTTGGTGTAGACAGTATTGTCAGAATGACACCTAGAAAAGCCAGATTCTAAAAGAAAGTTATCCATTTTGGCATACCAAGCCCGAGGAGCTTGCTTAAGGCCATAAAGGGATTTCTTAAGTCGACAAACAAGGCTGGAGTCTGTTTGTATGAAGCCAATGGGTTGTTCCATATAGATTTCTTCCTGCAAGTCCCCATGCAAGAAGGCAGATTTAACATCCATCTGATGGACTTCCCATTTTAAAGAGGCAGCAAGGGAAAGAACAAGGCAGATAGAGTTCATTTTGGCAACAGGGGAGAAGGTTTCAGTGTAGTCAATGCCTTCAACCTGTGAAAAGCCCTTAGCAACGAGACGAGCTTTATGTTTATCAACTTTCCCATCTGGTCCATACTTGGTTCTGTAAACCCATTTACATCTAACAAGTTTGCGTCCCTTTGGTAGAGGAACAAGATCCCATGTATCATTTGTCATTAATGAATGATATTCTTCATTCATAGCTGCGTCCCAATGTGGATGGCCTGAAGCTTCTGCAAAAGTGTCAGGATCATGATTTACTGGAGCTTGAGCCAGTAAAGAAGAGGCTCTTTCAAACTGAGAACGTGTACGTCGCTGATCTGTAGGATCACCGGCAAGATCACCTGCTGCATCCCGAGTAGCACGGACCCATCTTGGAAGTTGAGGATCCTGAGAAGGTGGACGAGGATTATCATCCTCGCTTTCATCATCTGAAGAAGAAAGGTTTTCAAAAGTAGAAGAGATAGGAAGAGGTGGCACATCCGCCGGACTAGGCTCGCAGGCCGATTTATTTTCATCAAATTTTACATCTCTTCTAATGATAACATTTTTGGACTTAAATGGAATAAGTCTATAACCTTTTACATCTTCAGAATATCCAACAAAAGTACATTTCTCACTCTTAGGTTCTAAAGCTTTATGCTTTTCATCTGGAATATGGGCCCATGCTTCACTTCCAAACACACGAAAGTGACTTACATCTGGTTTAATGGAACTCCAAGCTTCTTCTGGAGTGATATTCTCTAGAACCTTAGTAGGAGTGCGATTGATTATATAATTTGCACAATTAATTGCTTCGGCCCAAAAACTAAGACTGAGTCCTTTAGATTGCAGCATACAATTAGCCATTTCCTTTAAGGTGCAATTTTTCCTTTCAGCTACACCATTTTGTTGTGGAGTGTATGGAACAGTATGTTGCATTTGAATTCCATTTTCGGTGCAAAAGTTGATGAATGTGTTTTTAACATATTCTCCACCATTATCAGTTCTTAGCTTAAGAATTTGATGTCCAGATTGTTTTTCAACAAAGGCTTTGAAGGCCAAAAAAGTGTTAAATACTTCGCTCTTGAGTTTTAAGAAGTATACCCAAGTGCGTCTGGAGAAATCATCAATGAAAGTTAAGAAGTACTTGCAGCCAGAGAATGAAGCAACAGGAAGAGGACCACATAAATCACTGTGCACAAGCTGTAAAGGGGCTGAGGCGTGCCAAGAGGCACGTTTGTCAAAACTGTCCCGATGATGTTTTCCGAGTACACATCCGGAACAAACACCATCTCTGCAAGATACCATAGGAAGACCTGTCACCATATTTTCTTTACATAGATGCTGAAGGGAGCGATAGTTTAAGTGACCAAATCGCTCATGCCAAAGTTTGCTCACTTCATCATTATGAGCAACAAATACTGAGGGAAGATTGGATGACCCAAAGTTGTGAAACTTATACAACCTTTTGGAATCATCAGCAAGACCAGTAGCTAGAATCTGTTTAGGATCTTTTAGATCCTTGATTACAACATCATGAGGTGAAAATTCAACAATTTTACCTTCACCTGAGTGAGTTATCTGATAGACAGATAGAAGGTTGCAGGATAAGGTTGGAACACATAATACATCATTAAACTGACCATTGTCTAGATGAACAGTTCCAGTCCCTACAACATTAAGAGATCTATCATCACCAATATATATATTTTTGGTGTTACAATCATTTAAAGAAGAAAACATGGCTTGGTTTTTGGCCATGTGACAAGAGGCTCCAGAATCAATGAGCCACTCATGAGAATGAGAAGAAGAAGAAGATACATTTAATGCATAACCAGACTGAGATGATTGACAATGAGATGCAGAAAGTGCCATTCCGGAAGTTGAAGTTGAAGTAGGCTCCACATGGATGTTATGTTTCTTCATTGCGGCTTCCAAGGCTTCCATCTTCTTAAAGCATTTAGATTCTAAGTGGCCATCTCGATTACAAAAGTTACAATGTCTATCAGTCTTCTTCCATTTGTTTTTATTGGTCTTATCATTTTGCTGAAATGATCTTTCATTTTGAGGCTGAGATGGTTTAGGACCATTCTTTTGAGGATATGACTTCTTAGGATTCTTTGAATTTGGTTGCTGCTGGGCGGCTAACGCTTTCGTGGAAGAGTTTCCAAGATTAAGAAAACCAAGGTGTAAGAGTTTTTCTTGTTCTCTTATTAAGGAATCACAAAAGGAGTCAAAGGAAGGGGCCTTGTAGTCTTGTCCTTGACAAATGAAAGCTTCCCTTGTAGAATGGAAAGTGGAAACAAATACAGAGTAGGCTGGTCCCAACTTAGTAAGGATGGAATAAATAAGGTTACCATCTTCTTTCTTAACTTTAACACCTTCCAAGAGATATCTAAGGGTCTTGAATTTGGACAAGAAATCTTCAATGCAAGAAAAATTATTAGGATCCAAAGTAAGCAGCTCATTTTCAAGTTGATGGGCTCTAATTTCATTTTTAATCCCAAAAACTTTAGCAAGTTTTTCTAATGCTTCATGAGGAGTCTCAAGTCCTGCAATGTGGAATCTAAGATCAGGAGAAATAGACATACCTATCAAACCACGTGCTTGATCTTGTCTATTTTCCCATTTTGCCACCTTGTCTTCATCTTTTGGTTTCTTCTCTTGGTTTGTGGCTATTCTGAAGAGACCTTTATTTCTTAGTAAATCTTCCATGTATTCTACCCATTGGAAGTAGTTAGTGCTGTCAAGAATGACTTGGCATGGACTTTCCATTTTAAAAAAAAAACTGAAGCTGAAGATGCTGAAAGTAAGTGTTCCAACGGATAGATCTCGAAAAAATAGGCGGTTTTAAAAAAAACGGCTCTGAAAAAGGCTTCCGGATGAACAAGTTATGGCTTTTTGAAAAAAAATTGTTGACGTTGCCGGCAAAGTGCGCGAATGTGCGGGAATGAAAAAAATCCGCCCCCACAAAATGGAGACTTGAACCCAAGACCTCTACTCTCTTAAAATAGCTTTGAACCAATTGATCTATACAAAAAATTTGAGAGAGAGAGAGAGAGAGAGAGGGGGGGGCGGGGGGGCCTTGGTTTGCGTGCTTGCCTTGAGAAAGCTCTTTTTCCCTACCAAACACAAAACACAAAACCAAACACGAATATGCAAAGAAAAACGAACCTTGCGGCTCGAAGTTAGCTTTAACCAAAAAACTAAATATTTATCTCAATGTTTCTGATTTTCCGAGATCACACTAAGGTGCAGGGAAAAGAGCATACGCATGAGAAAAATCCTTCCTTTCTGTTTCTGATTTGCCCAGATCGCACAGAGTCGCAGGGCAAAGAGCATACGCAGAAATGAAATGTATAGATCCGGTTAAAAAAAAAGGCTAAATAAACTGAGACCGAAATAAGCAGAGAGAAAATAACAGTAAACTGCAAAAGAAACACTGTATACCTCCCGATCTGAAAAATGACGCAGCTAGGGCTACCGGAAACCTTTTCGCGTGAAACGAAAGGGGTTCCTCACTGGAACAGATGCTCCGAACGCAACAGAGTAGTCCTCTCGGCCCGAAAGCAGTCAGAAACAGCAGATCTAGGAAACGACAGCCGCATGCAGTTCTACCGGCTTCAGATTTGGATCACCAACGGACGCGGCCCTCAAATAGCTCTGATACCATGTAGGAATTTACAGGGTAAGTTCCACAGAAAGAATACCAAAAGGACACCGCTCACAACCAGATCTCAAATCAATACACCAGTATTTTTGACGTGGTTAAAACCCTCAGAGTGCAAGGAGGGAAACAGTCCACGGCCTGTCCCAACGTGGGTACTACAGGCAATTTATTAATCAAAGAATGAAAATTTACATAAGCTTCTCTCATGCACGGATTACCCGAACAATGACCCTCCATGCGCTTTAAATAGAACTCATGGACCAATCGGGTGTCAAGCCACGGATCAAGTGTCGGTAATACCGAGGTGAGAGTGAACCGTCGGATCACTACATATCGTGACCGTCGGATTGTAAGTTACAAAATGTACAACGGTAAAGAAACACACTTTACCTAACTCTAACCTAACTCTATACTAGACCAAGTTGAACTTAACTATATCCTATGTGTCGGAATATCCTAACACTTTTCACTTATCGCATGCAACATTGGCGCGCAACGCATACCATGGGGCACTGGACCCGACGGTGCTATAAACTAGAATTCATATATTTCGGTTCCGAAAGCCCCATCGCATATCGTAATCGGCGGGGCCCCGGGCCTATATATATGGCACATTGTTATATGTCAGACCCACCGACGATTATAGAACCTGGCATATAATATCTCAAATCCGTCCTATACAGACGAACGTGGGTTTTGCCATATACCCTTGTGTTTTCGAAAAAACATGGAAATTGGGCTTTTTCAAAGGGAAGGTTTACAAGGCAGACGCGCAAAGATTATCAACTGCAACATATACATTATCGGGTCTGGAACCAATCGCATATCGCAATCGGCGATGCCCTAGGCCTGAGCATATTGCGGTATGCAATATGGTAGACACGCCGATCCGACTAAATGTAATATATATGTTATCGGGTCTGCCCTTCCCCATTGCAAATCGCTATTGGCAGGGTTTAGCACTCATGCATAAGGTGCGACACCATACGTCGGACCTACCAATGATTATAGGCTCCGATATATAATTTTTGAAATCCATTGTACGGCCGAACGTGGGTTTTTCCCGTATTTTCCTATGTATTCGATACAATGCCATAGTCGGGTTTTTCAAAGGGAAAGCCCATTAAAGCGATGTGATGCGATATGGCGGACCCGATAGGGTATAGGTTCCTGCCTATAGTATTTCAAGTCTGGATTTTGGATGCAGCCCTGTGTTTTGCGAGGACTTTCAGTGTAAATCGGATTTTCACCTACAAGACCAAATCAATACGTAGATTAAAGACCAGGGGCCGATTCTTTCGCGATTGCTACTCTTGATGTTATAAATGCTTCATAAATGCAAAATTTGTGCTTTTAAGCATTTTTTTATCATATCTATATATGTGTAACTGATGTTGGCCATCTCTGCAGGTGAGGACCGAGAGAAGGCAAGTGAAACCTAAGTATGGATGCATAAGTTTCAAGCTTGACTCCAAATAAAAGATGCATGCGTAGATCCGAAGAGTTTACCCTTGCGGATATGTTTATTTGAAGATTGGGCTCTATGGCGTGGCGGTCATATGCCCAGATGTTGCCTATATATTCCTAAAGTGAAACCGCCCCAGATTGCATCATGAAGAGATGACACACAGTCATCCTCTCTAATCAATAACCATTCAGTTCCCAGGAAATGAAGCGCTCTAATGACAGGAAACGCCCTCTACGTGTCAACAGTGACACCGACTGTCTTCCTCTGTTTCTTCTGATTGGTATAATGAAGGAAGGAGAGGGAAGGCGAAGGGTGAAAGGGAAGACCAAGAGTCATTTCCAGGGGCATAAATATTCCCTCCAAAGAAGATATGGGGGCTTTTTCATTTGGCAGAACAACTTTTGTTTATTGTGAGTAAGGAAGATTGTTTGGGTTAGAGAAGGAGCCTTTTCTCAGATTGATTTTCCTCTTATTTATATGTTAAGAATCATGATGTTGTTGTGAGCATAAATATGAATGTGATTTGTGTTTGTGCCCATTGATGACTTACAGTCTATGATTAGCTTTGGTTGTTTGAATGTGATTCTTCATCATAGTTAATTCATGAGTAGTCTGTGATTTGAAACTATGTTAAACATCAATTGTAAGCTTTAATGCCATAAAAGGAATGTGTATTCTCGTATGAGTCATTGGATTGCAATTTAGAATTGATGCAGCCTTGTTCTTATGTGAACCAATAATTGACTCATTTAGACTTGGGATTCATATATGATGTTTAACCTCTCTTTCATCATGCTCCTGCAGGATAGATTAGGATAGCTAGAACTAGATTAGAGTAGTTAGAAGTAGTGTAGATAGGATTTAATACATAGAGGTTAGCTGTTTTATTTTGTTGATTTAATTGAAGTCTTCCTCCCGGAAGCAATCTATCAATGCATTTAACAGTTTGCGGGGTCCCTTAAAACCCGTTGGAACTAGCCATTCCAAACGAAAGTAGGTCTAATTGGGGCTTGTGATCGGGTTAGTTCCCGTTGTTGGTATAATGAACATTCGCCATGTCAACACAACCTGAATCTGGTCATTGGGGGAGATTTAAACTTCTCCATTGGCTCATCCGAAACATGGGGCCCCTCGGCCAAAGAAGATCAGTTATCAGATTTTTTTTTACCAATTTATTAAGAGAAAACAAGCTGTTGGACATAAACTTATTGAAGATTAGACCTACCTGGAGGAATAGGAGAATAGGGGAAGGTCGTGTTGCAAAAAGGTTGGACCGCTTCCTCCTTCGTGAGGAAGCAGCAACAAAGATTCCAACCTTTTGCCAGTGGGTGGGTGAAGGGGGAATCTCGGATCATATGCCAATATTGCTAGAACTATCCAAGCCCCCAAAAAACTGGCAGCCCCCTTCAAATTCAATCCTGCTTGGCTACAAGAGGAATCCTTCAACTCTCTCTTTAAGGTCACCTGGAGACCTGCAAGGGCCAGTGACTCCGAAGATAAAGCTTTCCTCTTCATGGAGAATCTGAAGCACCTTAAAAAAGCTATGGTGAGCTGGGCCAAGGAGAAGAAACTGAAAGAAGATGAAGATCTCATCCAAATAGGAAGGAATCTTCAATTGCTCGAAAGCCCTGAAGCTGACGGTTATGAAACTCAAGAAAAAAGGGAAAGAATCATGCAGCTGGAATCCCAAAGGAATAAAATCCTCTCAGCAAGAGAAGAACAGTGGCGAATGAAGAGCAGAGCCATATGGCTAAGGGCAGGGGATGAGAACACCAAATTCTTCCAAAACTATGCCAGAGGAAGGAAGAATGTGAACACCATTTGGAAACTGAAGGAAGAGGGAGGAAGAGAGGCTCGATCCTTTGAGGACCTATCTCAGATGGGCATAAGACATTTCCAAAACCTATTCACTGCCCCAACGGAAGCTTCCTTGGCTGAAGTAATCCAAACAACCTAGAACTTTCCTCGTTATGTGGATGAAGAGGATTCATTGGAACTAATGGGAGAAGTCACAAGGGGGGAGGTGGAAGGAATTATAAAAGCAATGCCAAAGGATAAGAGCCCAGGTCCAGATGGATGGACGGTGGAGCTGTTCCAGCACTTCTTTGAGAAAATTGGACACGAACTCACCGAAGTTGTTGAAGAATCTAGAAGGAAAGGGGTAATATATCCCCCTTTCAACTCAACTTTCATAGCCCTCATTCCGAAAAAAGAAGACCCATCCTCCTTTGAGGATTTCTTACCGATCTCCCTCTGTAACTATATCTACAAAATCATAGCGAAGGTGATAGCTCTCCATGTAAAACCAATTCTATCTAGGCACATGTCAAAATAACAGTTCGACTTTCTGAACGGGAGGCAGATCCATGAAGCAATTGGAGTGGCCCAGGAAACCATCCATAGCATCAAACAAAAGAAAAGCAAAGGAGCAGTAGTGAAAATAGACCTCTCAAAAGCCTTTGTCAGGGTCAGTTGGATGTATATTTGGATGCTTCTCACACACTTGGGGTTTCAAGTTGACTTTATAAACTGGGTGATGGGATGCTTAAACAGTGTAAGCTTTGCGGTGCTTATTAATGGAGCAACCTCTCCTTTCTTTCAAGGTCAAAAAGCATTGAGACAAGGATTCCCCCTCTCACCCTTCCTCTTCCTTCTGGCGGTGGAAGGACTCAGTCAGCTGCTCTTAGAAGCCAGAAGAAAAGGGGTTATCAAAGGGTTGGAAGTGGCAGTCAACTTAAAAATTACCCATCTCTTGTTCGTGGATGACATTCTTCTCTTCAGTAATGGAAGAAGGAGTGAAACACAGGAATTAAAAAGGATACTGAATCTCTTCTTAAAGGCAACAAGCTTGCAAGTTAACAAAGAAAAATCACAACTACTGCTGGAAGGTTTCAACAGGCAGGAAGCAAACCAAATTAAAGAAGATTTTCCTTTCGAAGATCGGAAGCTAGAAGACAATTTTAAATACCTAGGTTTCTTCCTGAAGCCCTGCTCATATAGGAAGCAGGATTGGCACCGACTGATTGCAGAAATCGAATCAAGGATCACCCACTGGAATTTTAAATGGCTATCTAGAGTTGGTAGACTGACCCTCATTAAATTGGTTCTACTAGCTATACCTGTCTACTGGGCTACTTTAACCTGGGTTCTGAAAGGGATTTTGGAAAAAATTAGAAGAGTTTGTAGCAGATTTCTATAGACAGGCTCAAAGGAAGACTCGGTACTACCATGGGTGGCTTGGGAGAAGGTGGCAAGGCCAAAGGACTGGGGTAGATGGGGAATAAAAGACCTAACTGCTTTCGGGTCGTCGCTAGCAGCAAAGCTGGGATGAAGGCTAATCAAAATGGAGAATCTCTGGACTATGGTGGTCAAGAGGAAATACATTGATCCAATGTCGTTGGAAGACTGGATTAGAAGCCCAAATAAAAAGAAAGGAAGCGCCTCAAGATCATTGAACAAGGGCTATCCTATCAGGTAGGAAATGGAGAACAAGTCCGAATAGGGAAGGATCCATGGGTAGGATGCAACGAAGATTTCACTCTATCCCCGGGCCTCATCAACCAACTCGACATAAGAGGCATCCAAAATCTCAGTCAGATTGAGAACCATGGCCACTCCTCCATTTGGGGACAAGCTTGGCTTTCAGGGATAGACCTAAACCTCAATCATCAATGGAGAGGGGAATGGAACACCTTCATCACAGAGCTGTCTCGATCCAATGTCCGGCTTAGAAATAGACCTGATCATCTAGTCTGGGCACATGCAGACTTGGGTAACTATTCCCCAAAACAAGGATATAAGTACCTAATGACGAAGAAAGGTTGGGGAAATCAGGATTGGTGGGCTACCTCAATCTGGAAACTGCAATGTCCGACAAAAGCCCGATTGTTCTTTTGGTGCATCCTGAAGGAGAAGGTGCCAACCTGGGATATTCTTCAGAAAAGATATAAGTCAGGTCTAGGGAGATGCGCCCTTTGCAAAATTGCCTTTGAATCAATTCATCACCTCTTTGTAGAATGCTCTTTCTCAAGAGAGGTATGGCAAGTTGTTGGGGGACTGATCCATAAAAGGGTATCATGGGATGGGAGGACGGTAGCTAAAGTATGGAAATCTTGGTGGAAGAAACACCCTGAAGAGAACCTGAGAAACCTTCCCTTAATCATTTCCTGGGGGCTATGGCTCACAAGGAATAAAAGTATCTTTAAAGAACAAACCCCCTCGGTGGGGAACACAGTTGTTGGATGCGCGACTATCTTCACCAGTATTCCTGAGCCATCCCATGAGGAAATACCTCGCCCTGTTAGAGAAGAACGCATTAAGGAAGGAGTCCCTTGGGCATACTTTGACGGGGCCTCCAACCAAAATAACAAATGTGGCGTTGGGTTGGTTATTCATCTAAACTCTCATAGATGCCTCAAAGCCTCAGTGGGATTAGGGACCAAAACCAACAACTTCATAGAACTGTCAGCCTTAAAACTTCTACTCTGCTGGCTTACCCACCTGGGCATACCCACGATTCAGATATTTTGGGACTCACTAAATATTATCAAATGGTTTAATGGAATAAGCAGATGTTAGAACTACATATTATCACCATTGTTAGAAGAAACCATGCATTTAAAGTCTTTTTTTAATGAATTTTCTTTATGTCACATTTACAGGGAACACAATGATACAATAGACCAACTTTCTAAAGCGGGTTTGCAACAAGATCTGGGTAGTTGGAGGATAGAGGAATCTGATATGGATGCGATCCGTGTGTCAGATCTTCCACCATATGTTTAAAAATCCATATTCTCTATGTCTACAGCCTAGCTTCAGGCAATTTCCTTTGTTTCACTTTTTTCCGTTCAAAAAACAGCAGACAGTTACTCTTTTTTCATTTCCATAACAAACTTTTAACTCCCATAAAACATTCAGCTGACTCATTCCTGTTTGGGTTGTTTTCCTCTTTGAGGAGACCCAGGAATGATTCAGCCCCATCAGTTTGTGTTCTTGCTTATATTTGAGACATATGATGTCGTTTATTTTACTCAGAAAGCTGATCAAACGGGGTTGTTTTCCTCTCTGAGGAGGCCCTTGTTTTCAAAATAGATCAGTGATTCAATGTTAGACAAGTGAGATGGTAGAAGGAGAAACCTTCAAATAACATCTCAACAAACTCTATGATTGAAAATCATACAGTCATCTGAATGCCTAACAGCATATACAATGTAACTTTTTGTCACAGCAATAAAAAGTTCGATTTTTTCCTAGGAAAAAAATATATTAATATGAATATTAGATTTAATAATAATAATAATAGTGATATTTTCATATTAATATTAGGGTTAATAATGTTTTTTTTGCATGGTATTAATAATAATTTGGCCCATAGGCTTCACCAAAATAAAACCTCTTTTTTGAGTTTTAGTAAGTATAAAGAGGTTTATGGGGTAAATATAAAAAGAGGTTTTATTTATTTACAATACCTATGGTTTATATATATATATATATATATTTATCAAATCTCTTTATTTACCATGGTATTTGGCCCATAGGCTTGGTATATAATTAGATGTTGATTTCTAATCCTATTTGATATATTTTTATTTATTTACCATACCTTTTTATGCCTCTTTTATATTTATTTATTTACCATACCTCTTTTATAAATATGGTATTTGGCCCATAGGCTTCACCTAAATAAAACCTCTTTTTTGAGTTATAGAGTAAATATAAAAAGAGGTTTTATTTATTTACCATACCTCTAGTTTATTTATATTTTTATTTATTTACCATATTGCATTAAATATAAAAAAAAGGTTTTGTTTATTTACCATACATCTTTTTTTAGTGTTCGTAAACCTCTTAGATTTTAAATTTATATTGTGTTTATACATAATAATAATTAGATTGATTTTTAAATATGGCCGACATTATATTAAAAATGTTAAATGTTAAACATTACTTTACGTTTACCTTTACATGTTTACGCGTTTACGTTTTTAGGTGAGATCTACCCCCATACTGGGTTGTAGAGCGCCTCTTGGCGCAATAATATATTTGGTTTCGTTGGCTACAACAATGGGATGGAATATCCACCAAATGGATGTAAAAATAACATTTTTGAATGAAACCATCAATGAAGAAGTATACATTGAACAACCTGAAGGCATTGAAATAAATGGAAAATACACTCATGTTTGTAAACCCAAGAAGGCCCTATATGGTTTGAAGCAAGCTCCTAGGGCATGGTCTACAATAATGGATGCATACTTCTGTGAATTGGGTTCATCAAAAGCACTGTTGATCCAAATCTCTATATCAAAGTTGTGGATAATGAACGAGTCATTATTCTACTATATGTGGATGATCTATTTATTACAAGTGTAGAGCGAAGGATACAAGAATGTAAGAAGTTGTTAGCAGCCGAGTTTGAGATGAAGGATCTGAGACTTATGCATTATTACCTAGGTCTAGAAGTATGGTAGAAACCTGGAGAGATATATCTGGGGCAAGGAAAGTATATAATCAAGTTGTTGTAGAAATTCAATGTGATATATTCCAAGCCCATGACTACTCCCATGATCACCAATCTCAAGAAGTTGAGAAGCTTTGACTCGAGTCTCGTAGATCCTACCACCTATCATAAGTTGGTGGGTTCTTTGATGTATCTGGTAAATACTAGACCAAATATATGTTTTGTTGTGAACTTTCTTAGTCCATATCAGTTGGAGCCTTGTCATGATCATTGGATAACTGCTAAGCATATATTAAGATATCTACATGGCACGATACATCACTGCCTAAAGTATGATAGCAAGGAAGTCAAGTTGACAGTTTTTTACAGATTTTGATTGGGGTGGCAGTGAGACTAATGGAAGAAGCACTATTGGTGGATGTTTTAGTTTGGGATCTGTGATGATCTTATGGATGAGTAGAAAGTAAGATCTTGTTGTTTTGAGTAGCACTGAAGCTGAGTACGTGGCTGCATGTGAAGTAGGAAAGGAGGCTATATGGTTGAGGAAACTTCTGTCATATTTATTTGAGAAACCTTTAAGTCCTACTATGATAAATTGTGATAATCAAAGCAACATTAAGATGTCTGAAGATCCTATGTTCCATGCAAGGACGAAGCATATCAACAATAAGTACCACTACATTAGAAGTTTTGTACAAGATGGGATCGTGAAGCTACAATATGTCCCGACCGACGAACATGTAATTGATGTGTTAACAAAGTCCCTTCCTAATAATAAATTTGAATATCTTAGAAGCATTCTTGGTTTGGTTGATATCACTAATCTCATTGATGATAAGTGTTTGAAAGAGATTTGAGGAGGCATATTGTGTAAAATGTCAGGGAGGACATCTGTACAGCCTATGTGTTCATGTCTAGTTCCGGAAGTAGGGAAGGTGGCGTTGGTCATAGAGCTCTAACCTTGCATTACACACCTGGTTCCCTAGGTTTATAGTTAACAAGTAAGTCTGATGGTACCTAGAGAGGCTAAAAGCTTTAGTCCATCTTAGTCCCACCCGGATAGATTGCCCTAGTTAGGAATCTAGTCCGTGGCACCGTGTGTGCCTAAACTCTTCGTAGTTGTTGTGTTTTGAGATCTTCCTTATACATGTACACATGTGTAGGTTAGGAATACCTACCTAGTTAAGAGGGAGTGTTGAAGAATGTAACTAGGTTCGGTCTTCATATTTATATTTGAGTCAAAGAATGAAAAATAAAATTTTATTATTATTACAATGACTTATTAAAGCATGCGTTTCATGCTTGGGTCATCATTTTATAGGTCAAAGTCCCCATTGAGGACTTCTGGGTTTTATATTGAGTCATTGGAGTCATTGTCCATTCAATGAGACCCTTCTTGGGCTTTTGAATCATGTAAAAAGAATCATTATTGAGTCAAATATGTAATTCGTCACCTCCACACCAAGTTGGCCCTTGCCTGATAAAGTCATCCTATAAGAGGAAAATTCAACCAACAAAAGAGGTTATATATAAAAGAACAGTTCGATCTATTTGGACATCAAATCAACAAGTTCGATACATAAGAAGGAAGTGCAGAAAAGTGTGAAGTTCAAGGAGAAGAAGGAAGGATTGTATAAGAAGAACAAGTCGAAGTTTCTGGGTTATCTCTCTCTCTCTTTTATGTGAAGTTACTGGGCTATTTGTTGGGTCGAAGTTCTGCTGTTGGTAAGGTCAAAATTCTATTGCTGCAAGGTCAAAGGTCTAGAACAAAGTTGCTGGAAGGAAGGGTTGACTTGGTGGTTGGAGGAAGTTTGTGTCTCGGTCGAAGAGTCTTGGATTATCTCATCTTAACTATTGAAGGAATAAGTTTGACTGGATTATCCCCTAGATAAGGGTTTTGCCCTGGCTGAGTGCCTACATTTGTGTCTCTTGTTCTTGTGATCTTCATACACACATAATTTGGTAATTGATTGATGAAAGATAATATAATAAAGAAGTAAAAGAAGCCAACGTAATTCACAAGTAATTATCAAGAAAGAGAAATCTAACCTGAATACTACTAGCACTAATTTCTCAACGCATCCCTCCAAACTTCATTTTGTCCTCCTATTTTTAGGACACTTCCTATGTAGTAAAAAACTTCCCAAGTGTTATGCAGAATTTAAGCTTGTAGAAAAAAGTAATTTCCCTAGACCTAGTGGACTCGTCTAGAACAACATAAGGCAAAGAATATAGAGTTTTCCTTAGAGAAGTTGAAGAATGGGAAAGAAGTGTACTTGGAATTCGCCGCATGCTTTACTTTCCTCCTTGCTTGTAAACTCCAATCATAGCTTCAATTACTATAATTAGTTACTGCACATACAACTAAAGCAAGCCAAGGATCCACAACATCTACGTAGCATAATTCAACTACTTTATTCAATGAATCAACAAGGCATTGAAATAAATTAATGTAAATATAACACAACACATATAGGAAAACAAGATACTCTTTGTATTACTAAAAATAGGAGAGAGTTTACAACCAAGAATAGTAGTTGATCTTGTAGAGATCTCTCCAAGTTGACTTGTCCTTCTTGGTCACAAAGCACACCTCAATGTCACCCTAATGCCTGGAAATGATAACTCCTTTATATTTAAGGCAGCAACATGAGGGCATAATCAATCTCCAAAAGCCAACCCTCATGCCATGGATGGCAGTAAATTTATAGGAGAGGGATGGTAGTTTAGGATTTACCATAATGAGCTTGAGATACACTTATGATGAGAGGATGAACTCAAGGGATAATAGGTGAAGTCTCTAAGGTAGGATCAAATAGGATTCGAGCTTGTTATCCGAGATAAATGGTTAAAACAACCCCTGGAAGCTTCTGAAGGGGACGCTTCATAAATCTTTTTAATTTTCCTGAATTTCTAGAATCAAAGCACCCTAAGCAAGGAGTAACTAGCGCTGACCACTGCTGGTGCATAAGGGAGTAACCAGTGTTGAATGCATGTGGCTAAAGAGGCAGGGTTCATTGGGGCTAAAAACATTGATTTTGAGCAGTTAATCCCATAAACTCGAACTTTTTGGAAAGTTCGTGCTTAAGGCTTTATGTAGGGATGATCACAACATGTTCACAAATGTGGATTAATCCAGTTTGTAGGCCTATTGACCATATGTGACAAAATGGATTAGAACAGATTTCCCCCTAAAGCATAAAGTCAGAAATGCTAGTTGATGATTGAAGTACTTTACCTTGTGACAAGTTGAGATCAAGAATAACTCGTCAAGATCATTATCTGTTACAATAATTTTTCATCATGATATCTTTGCTGATGGAGGTGTTGGCATTATAATACAGGTATTGTCCTTGATGGCAACTCACTCATATGAAAGATCACAGTACAACAGGTTATCAGCAAAGAATTACAGATCAGTCTACACAGAATGAAGAAAGAGAGGTATACACAGGTTCACCTTGACCAAGCTGCGTATACACGCAGGTTCACTGACCACAAGTAGCGTATACATATACACACACTTTCACAAAAGGAAAAGCGCGTATACCTTGGAAAACTAAGTTTTTGGTTTGAAGTATTTGGTCCATGGTATTTTGATCCATGGTATTGGTCCAAGGTATCTAGTCCGAGGTATTGACCCTAGGTATTTGGTCCAAGGTATTGGTCCTAAGTGGTTTTGGTCCATGGTATTGAGAAAGGCCTAAAACTATAAAAGGAGGAGAAGATCATTAGGTCAAAGTGTGAAAGTATCGAATATCTGATGAAGTGCGAGATCTAATATGCAGGTTATTGGCTTATGGTGTTGTGCTTGATCTGAACCAAGGATGAACTTTAGCGGTTGATGGAGGATAAGATCTAATGATGGATCGAGATCTTAAGGCTTGAAATGAACCATCTTTATATGGTTTATTAATGTTTATTCTAGATTTGTATACTGACGCATGTGTTGTTCTGTAAATATTATGATCTGGGTATGATTGAAGTCTGGAATAGCTGCAGAATTATGAATTAATATTTGTAGATGTATACACTGGTTGGCTTTGAAGAAAACGCGTATACACACATGTTCGACACATGGAAGTAGCGTATACCTTATAAAATATGTTTGATTTGTTTCTGTTTACTGTTGCAGAGTTCTGGTTTCTGGTTACTGTATTCTGGTGACAGTATTCTGAATGATCAGATTGATGGGTTGTCAAAGTGATCGATTGATTCGGTTGTGGTTGGTTCAGATAGTGATTGGTTGATACAAATGTATTTGATGATTGAATTACAGTTACGATGTTATTGATGGATCCAGTCTAAAAATTTATGAAACGTGGTCCCTGGAGGAAGAGAGAAGGTCGTAGCCTTTTGTAGGTCGGTGTCTATGTACTGGTAACCATATTGGATAGTACAAGATCTAGGGGGTTGTAGCTCCCTTCCAGGAGAAGCTGGAGAATGAGAGAAGGTTGTAACCTTCTGTAGGTAGAAGACTGCGTACTGGTATAAGTCTGCACTAGTACAAAATTGTAAACATATTTTCTTATTATTAAAAGAAGACAGAGACGACAACAACAGATGGTTTTCACCCACATTGGGTTTCCATCTTATATCTTGGTGTTCATGTGTGTTGCTTATGTGTGATGCTTTATTATGCTTTTACTGCACTGTCTAATGAATTTCTGATATACTGATTAAAGTTCAATGCATGATAAATTGGGTAAATCAAAAGTTATCTGCATATACACTGGTTGCCTTAAGTACAGTTGCGTATACACGCTAGTTCACTTAGTTGAAGTAGCGTATACAAATCTGTTTGGAAAATTAAATTATTGATTTGATAATACTGATTCACCCCCCTCTCAGTATTATTTCCAACAATTGGTATCAGAGCAGGTCCTTCAGAAGAAGCTTGATCGCTTGAAGGGAGATCCATCATCATGAGTAATCAAGAAAGCATGGGATCCATCAGACCGCCAATCTTTTATGGGAGCAACTTTGTTTATTGGAAGATAAGATCCACAACCTATCTACAATCACTTGGAACAAATGTCTGGGAAATCGTGGAAGGAGGATATACATTTCCATCAGCAATTCCTACAGATACAACAGGTAAAAAGCAATATGAAACCAATGCCAGGGCTATCAATATATTATTGGGAAGTCTGTCATGATCAAAGTTTGTCAAAGTTATGCAGCTCAAATCAGCCAAATAAATATGGGACAAATTCGTTCTAAGCTACGAAGGAGACTCTAAGGTAAAATGTGCTAAACTGCAAAATCTCAGAATTCAATATGAAACTCTTAAGATGCACAATGATGAAAGTATAGCTAGTTACTTCTTACGTATAGATGAGGTTGTTAATTGCATGAAGAATATGGGTGAAGAAATAAAGGAAGTTACCTTAGTTGAGAAAGTTTTAAGATCCTTGTCTACTAAATTTGAATCAAAAGTATCTGCCATAGAAGAAAAACGAGATCTAGAGACTATCACTATGACACAACTTCACAGAATCTTAACTGCCTTTGAGATGAGAAAAGGAGGCCCATCAGATATGAGAGAAGCCGCATTTAAAGCTTTAGCAAAAGGAAAGGAAGAACTCAATGAATCAGGACATATTTCAGAAGAAGAAGATGAAGTAAACTTTGTCAAGAAGCTTCAACGAGGTTCCAAAAGATTTAGAGGTAAAATACCTTTCAAATGTTTTGCCTGTGGTAGAGTCGGTCATTATGCTGCCAAATGTCCTCATAAAGATAAATATGATAAAGGGAAGGAATCTACAAAATGGAATATAAAACAAAGTGTAAGTAAAAAGAGCTACTATACTGAAGATAGCGATCGTTTATCAAATAGTGATAAAGATGAAAATAGTAATGACTATAGACTTCTAATGGCTTATGAAGATGATAATTTTTGGGATGCTTTAGAAGAAGATGACCTTCATGAAGAAATCTCTAAAATCAAAATCTGTTTAGAAGAAAAGAATATGATTATAGATACCTTGACATACCAACTTGCTAAAAGAGAAAAACACAATGAAAAACTAGAATGTGAAATTGTGGGTCTAAGAAAGGATCTTGAGAAAACAAAAGCTCTCAATCTTAGATTTGCTAAAGGATCAGAAACCTTAAATGAAATTATCAAAGTGCAGCGTTCTCCTCTGATAAAGATAGGTCTTGGATATACTAAAGAAGCATCTCAATCACAGAAGTCGTCAACCTCCACTAAAAGCTATCTTGATGCAGCAAAGAACAGTGAACAGTATGACAATCGTCAGCAAAGGCATAAAGCAGATCACCAGGTAAATCAGGCTCAATTTACTTCAAGGATGAACAAAAGCCACAACCAACCTCAGGTAAATCATACTCAATTTTCTTCAAAGATGAATATCAATAGAAACTACAATCACCAGGTCAATAGATTCGATAATCGCAAGAGCTTCTTTAATGGTCAATGTTTCTCATGTCATAATTTTGGATAGAAAGCTGCTCAATGTGTTGCTTACAATACCATCATGAATAGAGAAGCACGAAATCAAAGGAATGTGACAGGGATCAAGAAAAGTTCCTACAGTAACTTTTCTCTTCTTGAAAATGAAATGGAATGCTCAATCTGTAACAACTTTGGCCATGAAGAATTTGAATGCAGGAGTAAATTTAGGCAAATATCTCGAAAGGAGCAAACTCCATTAAATCCCAAAATATGGAGAAAGAAAGAACTGCAAACAGAAAGATGTGGTATAGCCTTGTATGCAGAATGACAAGAAAATCAGTGGTACATCGATAGTGGATACTCAAAACACATGATAGGTAACAAAGAAAAACTTCACTCATATAGTGCCTTAGAAAAGGAAAAGAATGCCTCATTTGGAAATGACACTCCTGCTATCATAAAAGGTAAAGGATCTGTTTTCTTGAAAGAAAAGGTTAAAGCTGGGAACGGTATGTATGTTGATGGTCTAAAACATAACCTATTGAGTGTCAGTCAAATGTGTGATCAAGGAAATGATGTGGTGTTTAGATCAAACGGATGTGTTGTTCGTGAGCTTGATACAGGAGAAACCGTGATCAAAGGTACAAGAACTCCAAACAACTTATACATACTCAAGGGAGTACAACAACAGTGCTATCTAAGCGAAAATGATGAAAATTGGCTATGGCACAGAAGATTGGGACATCTAAGCTTTTCTCAAATAACAAAAGCATGTAGATTCCAGGTTGTTCATGATCTTCCAGATATCAGCATTCCTGAAAATACAATATGCAAACCATGTCAATTCAGTAAGCAAACCAGATCTCACTTCATTGAAAAAGAAGGGTCAGCTAGTAAGCCTCTTGAACTTGTTCATACTAATTTATGTGGACCATCAAGGAAAAAGTCACCTCATGGAGAAGAATACTTTATATTGTTCATTAATGATTTTTCCAGAATGTGTTGGATAGGTCTTCTAAAGCATAAAGATGAAGCATGTAAAAAGTTCAAAGCTTTGGTTGAAAATGAATCAGATCACAGAATCAAATGCCTCAGATTTGATCGAGGACGGGAATTTACCTCGGATGAATTCTTTGACTTTTGTGAACAACATGGAATAAAAAGGCAGTTCTCCACCGCAAGGACTCCTCAACAAAATGGAGTGGTAGAAAGAATGAATAGAACTGTTCAACAAATGGCTCGAGCTATGCTAGATGAATCTGGAACTCCTGCAACCTTCTGGGGTGAAGCTGCATTCGTCGCCGTCACTATTCTCAACCAAGCAAATGTTCAGGTAAACAACACTCAAACTCCACATGAACTTTGGTATGGTAAGACTCCTACTGTAAAATACTTTAAAGTTTTTGGAAGCAAATGTTACATCAAAAGGACTGATGAAAAACTTGGTAAGTTTGAACCCAGAGCAGATGAAGGTATTCTTATTGGTTACTCTTCCCAAAGTAAAAGGATATAAATATTATAATAAAAGACTTGGGAAAATTATTGAAAGTATTGATGTTGTGGTTGATGAAGCATGCAAAATTCCAAAACAGATAAAAACTGAAGATTATGACAATGAAGAAGATGGGGATTATTTTCCCACATCAAATCACACTGATTCTGAAGAAGAAACCAATGAAGCACCAGAAGAAGAGATAATGGTAGAAGAAAAGACTCTGTCCAGGTATGTTCAGAAAAATCATCCAGAAACTCAAATTTTAGGGGAAAAAGAGGCAGGTGTACAGACAAGAAGAACTATTACAGAAACCTCAAGCTATCTAGCATTACTATCTTCCACCGAACCTCAAAATGTAAATGAAGCATGCAAAGATGAATGTTGGGTCAAGGCCATGAATGAAGAACTTGAGCAAATTGAAAAGAATAATACTTGGGAATTAGTTCCTAGAACTCATGATAAGAATATCATAGGAACTAAATGGATATTCAAAAACAAGCTGAACGAAAATGGAGAAGTTATTAGAAACAAGGCCAGACTTGTTTGTAAAGGATATGCTCAACAAGAAGGTATAGATTTTGAAGAAACTTTTGCACCTGTTGCTAGACTTGAAGCCATAAGGATGTTTCTTGCTCTTTCTAGTTTTCAGAAATTCAAAGTATACCAAATGGATGTAAAATCTGCCTTCGTTAATGGAGACTTAGAAGAAGAAGTCTATATTGAACAACTAGAAGGCTCCAAGGGCCTGGTATTACCGTCTTGACAAATATCTCCACCAACAAGGTTTTTCAAAGGGGTCAGCAGATAGCAATCTATATACAAAGACTGACACTGGTAAATTGCTAATAATTGTTGTTTATGTTGATGATATCATCTTTGGTAGCAATGAAGAATCCGTGAGTCATAATTTTGCTTCAGTAATGTAGCAATAATTTGAAATGTCCTTGCTTGGTGAGCTTACCTATTTTCTTGGTCTACAAGTTCAACAAAATAAAGATGGTATTTTTCTTTCACAAACAAAATATCTCAAACAAATCTTGAAAAAGTACGGCATGGAAGATTCTAAACTAGTATGTACCCTAATGGTAACAGGATGTAGTCTCAGCTCAAATGATGAATCAGCAGCAGTACATCAACCAACTTACAGATCCATGATTGGCAGTCTGCTTTATCTAACAGGTACCCAACCTGACATGATGCATGCAATAGGAATAGTTGGAAGATTCCAAGCAAATCCAAAGGAATCACACCTTCAGGCAGTCAAAGGATTTTCAAATATCTTCAAGGAACACAGAACTTTGGTTTATGGTATCCTAGAGATACAGATCTTACTCTTCATGCATATACAAATGTAGATTGAGCAGGAAGTGCTAATGACAGAAAAAACACTAGTGGTGGTGCATTCTATATGGGTTCCAGGTTAGTGTCTTGGTTCAACAAGAAACAAAGTTCAATTGCATTATCTACAGTTGAAGCAGAATATGTGGCTGCTGCATCTTGTTGCACACAACTACTTTGGATGATGCAAACCTTACAAGACATTTAGATCACATGTACTCCACCCATCTCCATTCTATGTGATAATACAAGTGCCATCAGTATTTCAAAGAATCCAGTCATGCACTCCAAGACCAAGCACATACCCATCAAATATCATTTTCTACGTGAACAAGTGCTTGAACAAAAGGTCAAACTGGAGTATGTTCCCTCCAAAGAACAGGTTGTTGATATATTCACTAAACCACTGCCCAGAGAGACATTTGAATATCTCAGACAAAATCTAGGAGTAGTTGCTGCATCATCTTGTTGCTAAATCTTATTTTTCAGAGAAAGGGTTCTATACGTGAGTTTCATGAAGCGTAGTCGCGTACATACGTGGGTTTCTGTGGGCACAGTCGCGTATATGTTGGTTTGAGGAAAAGCAGTGGGCCAGACTCAAGAAAAAGGGGTCTAATATGGTTCTGTCAATTATCTGCTCTGTTTGATGATGGTTACAATCTGCTGATAACATGTGGAAATATATTGGTCCTCATAAAGTTGTTGATAACTTGATATATATATGATTGATGATGATGCTTTGATATCTCTTACTGATATATGCAATAATCAGATCTGACAGTGAACATCTGGCACAAGTTTAGGGGGAGCATATGCTTCTAGTAATGCATTGTTGGCATTATCTTAGAAGATCTTGGTACAAATCTGCATAATTGTTTTGATTTAGGTGACTCCTTTGATGATGGAAATATACAGGCTGTTGATCCTGATGTTGCTGATGGTGCAGATCATATATGGTGTATGATAGTTGCTGATGACTATCATGGTCTTGTTTAGATCGGTTGTCCTTAATATAAATTTCATGCATATCATTTAATGTAAAGGTCATGAAAAGGCCTAATTTGTAACCCCACTATGCATGGGATGGATGATGTAATATTTCTTGTTTTTGTCATGTATAAACAATTGGTATATCCCCACTTGGTTGGGTGTGTTGTACCTCTGAGATAGTAGTAGGTCAAGCTACCAATGCCAGAGCATCTAAAATAATTGTTTTGGGGGTTTTTGGTTTTAATTTTGGAAGACCAATGAAAGAAGACAGATGTAGAATTAAAGTAATTAATCCTTTGGGTTATATTAATACTTCAACAGAGGGCTGCTATAAAGCATTACACAGTGATATAGATCAAAATAGTGTTGAGTAGAAGACAACAAAAACTATGATTATCACAGTTTCCAAACTGTAAAACAGAGCAATCATAAGTTGGAAAACCTTCTGAACTACGTTCAAAAGATTCAAGGCAATATACTTAAGCTTACACAAGATGCTGATGATTTATTGATTAGAGGGGATTAGCTACACAGACAGTTGCATTAATCCAATCTCTTAATAGATGATCACTTCAGGAGCTTATAGGAATCAATTGAAACTCTAATTGTTCCTACCTAGATATCTCTATAAGTCATAAGCATATGAAGAAAAACATAATGATTGAAAACTGGAAAAACTTATAGGATAACACAAAACTGTGTAAAACCAGATTCAGAATCCTCTGTTTTGTATTAAGGCCCCAGAAAGACTGAGTACATCAAGTGTTTACAAAATCTTCCTTCAAAGGTGACTTCCAGGTTCAAAGTAGAACTAACAGTCAAGACTTTACAAGCAATGAACTATGAATCTTCAAATCTGAACATAACATCAAATTTAAAGCATGAAGCATTCAAGATTAAACAGTTTGACTGTCATGGGTTGTGGCATTTAAAACAAGCTGCACACATCCATTATTTTGCAGAAACAGAGTAGTGGCATTTAGACTTGCTCACTTTCAGAGTTTATTTGTTTTCTTTCTACCTAACATTTTCTTTTGCCTTGATTTTTTAGAGTAGCTAACCTAACATTTTCTTTGATATGGACATTATCATCAAAAATATATTTTTTCACTAGCATTTTATTCACTATGTTATGTCCATATCCTAACTTAACATTTTTGAAATGTTCTATCTAATCAAAACCAAAAAATGCTACAACATTGGCTCCATCTGGGGACTGCTTTCTCCTATAGAATGCAAAGAACCTGCAGATCCATGTGCCTTCTCCTCGGGCTATGGAGTCCTTGCTGTAAAAAATATCACACTGACATCTTGGAAAGGAAAAGAAAACTAGAGTATTTACAATGAAAACTATTTCAACTTCTTAGTACTGAATGTAATGTTTGAGAAACCTTCCATTTACAGGATAAGTGGAATATAGCCCCTCAAGATTTTGCAGCACAAAAGTGTTGTTACCCTTCACTTTAGAAATTGCTAAAGGTCCAAACCATAAATTGTCAAATTTGCCATGCTTTCCTTTCTCTTCTCTCCTGGCATCCCATCTTAGAACTAGATCACCTTCCTTAAAGTCCCTTTCCCTAGCTCTTCTATCAAACAAGACCTTCATCTTATTCTGTGTAGAAATTTCTCATTTCCCACCCTGGTTTTCAGTTTCTCCTTATTTCTCCCATATAGTTAAATGCCCTTTCCCATAACCATACATTTAACAAGCTGGAAAAAATAAATTTGCTGAAAACACAAATTCTGGAAATTTTACAGAATGCTGGAAATTGCAGAAATAAAAATCAGCAGTAATAAACAGCCATTAAAACACATTTAAACACTGAGATTTTTTGTCAATGTGACCCTGGAAAAACCCCCTACAACTCTTGGGGAAAACTAGTTTGAGAGCTCTTCTTTATTTCTGGAAAATGCCTTTTTACAGTAAGAGAAATATTCAGCAAAAATCAGCAAGCAAACTTTTACAACTTATCTCAGCCTTGCTGAAACTCCGCCCTGCTGAAACTCCGCTGTACAGACTTGCTGAAACTCCGCTGCTGAAACTCCACAGCTCACTGTCCAGAAATCTCCCTTGCTCTCTTGCTCTCCTTCTCTCAATCTGCTCATGAAAGAATGAATGACCTTTTCCTCCTTTTCCTCCTTTAATCTAACCCCAAGTGACTTTTGGGTGATCCAAGTGACTTTTGGGTGATCCCTAAATCCAATGGCTGAAATAGATTGAGATCTAAGGCTGAGATTAAATGCTCATTTAAATCTCACTTTTTATTTTTTAATTCACCCCACTTTAATAAAGACCCACTTAGTCATTTATTTCCAAAGTCACTTTTCCTTTCTAATTTTTCATTGACTTTATAAAAGTCACTTTAAAATTAGACTTAGTAACTTTATCACTTAAAGTCACTTTTAAATTAGATTTAACTTTATAAAATTATAAAGTCACTTTAGGAGAAAAATTAAATTCTTTTGGACACTTTTCCCTAGGCCAAAAATCAAAGCCTAAGGGAACCACCTGTCCTCCGGTACCAAATTTCAACACTCCCTCTTACCGAGGAAGGTGTTCCTCACCACACCCATCTTGTCTCTGAAGTAGACATGCTTGCCCCGTGGTAAGGCTTTGGTAAGAATATCTGCAACCTGCTCATTAGTGGAAATATACTCAAACTTCACAGCTCCCTTCTGAACATAGTCTCTGATGAAATGATATCTGATCCCGATATGCTTTGACTTGTCATGAAATACTGGATTCTCCGTGAGTTTAATGCAACTCTAATTATCACAGTAAATCACTAAAGGTCTCAACGGCTGACCAAATAAGCCAAACAACATCTTGCGAAGCCAGATAGCCTCACAACTAGCTAGACTGGCTGCCATATACTCTGCTTCCGCTGAACTCAGTGCTACTGACTGCTGCTTCTGGCTGAACCATGACACTACTGCTGAACCCAACCCAAAACAGCACCCTGAAGTGCTCTTCCTATCAGAAGCACAACCTGCCCAATCAGAATCAGTGTATCCTACCAATCTCACTCCATCTCCCTGCCTGTAGTCCAGACCATAATCCACTGTCCCCTACAAGTACCACAAAATGTGTTTTGCAGCCACCCAGTGAACCTTCCTAGGCTCACACATAAACTGACTCATCGTGTTGATTGCAAAACATATATCTGGTCTAGTGTTGACCAAATACATCAAGGAACCAATCAGCTGCCTGTACAATGTGGGATCCACCAACTCGGAATCCGAAGCATGAAGCTTCTTCCAGTTGGTGATCATCGGTGTCGACATGGGTCTACAATCCTCCATGTGGAATCTGCTAAGGATGTCCACAATATACTTCCCTTGCCCCAGGAAGAAATGCCCCTCCTCCTGCCACACCTCCAAGCCCAAAAAGTAATGCATCAAGCTGATGTCCTTCATCTCAAACTCCGTCGCAAGATCTCTCTTACAATGCTCTATGAGTCTCTCTGCACCTGTAATGACCAAGTCATCCACATACAGCACCAGAATGAGAGGCTCCTCACCAATAACAATAAAGTAAAGGTTCGGATCTGCCTCACTCTTTGTGAAACTCATCCCCTGCAAATATGTATCTATCCTGGAGCACCAAGCTCTGGGAGCTTGCTTCAGGCCATAAAGGGCCTTCTTCAGTCTGCACACATGGGACTCCTTCCCATGCACCTCAAAGCCCTGTGGCTGTTCAATGTACACCTCCTCCTGTATGAAGCCATTGAGAATTGCAGTCTTCACATCCATCTGGTGGATCTTCCAACCCATCTCTGCTGCTATCGATATAATGGAGCGGATCGAAGTATATTGAGCCACGGGAACGAAGGTCTCCTCATAATCAACTCCCTCTACCTGGGAGAACCCTCTAGCCACAAACCTTGCTTTGAATTTCTCAATGCTGCCATCTACAGCATGCTTTACCTTGTAAAGCCATCTGGAAGTAACCACGGATTTGCCCTTAGGCCTCGGCACCACTTCCCAAACATCATTCTTCATGATAGAAGAATACTCCTCCTGCATGGCCTCTCTCCAGACTTGCTGGCTAGCTGCCTCCTCATAGCTAGAAGGCTCAGAGTCAAGGATGCTGGTAACCATCGCCATATAGCTACAAAACCTCTCAGGTGGTCTACTCTCTCTGACCGGCCTCTTCGGCTTAGCAACAGATGAGGCATCTCTCAAGGTGTCCTTAAGCCACTTGGGCTTCCTCTTCCCTAAGCGCACTTCTCCCACCAGAGAATGAAACTCCTCCTCCTCATCATCATCATGAGCCTGAACTCCTGACTGTCTTTCTGTTGTCCTCCTGCCTGCACCTGAACCTGTAGAAGCTGAGGTACCGTGTGAACTGTCCATCAGTGGACTCCCTAGTGAACTGCTATGTGAACTGCTCTGCATGTTGCCCGGAGCACCACCCCTCTGGCTCGGTGAGCCACTGCTCACTGACGGACCTAACATCCTCATAGATGTACCTCCTGATCCTCCTGATCCCTGCCAACTAGATCCCTGCGACTGACTCAACTGCTGCTGAGGGTCTGGCTGATCCAGATACTCTAACTCCCGTGACCTCCTAAAGGCCCTGTCCTCCTCGAACTTCACATCCCGTTTGACAACAACTCTCCTCTGTGCAAGAATGTAAATCCGAAAGGCCTTTGAGGTCTCACTTCAGCCCACAAAGATACCCTTCTTTGCGGTGGGCTCTAGTTTGGTCCTCTTCTCCTTAGGTATATAGGAGTATGTATTGCATCCAAAGATATGAAGATGACCAATATCAGGCTTCTTCCCAGAGAAAGCCTCCTCCGGAGTCATGTGCCCCAATGCACGATGCGGACTCCTGTTCTGCAAGTAAACAGTTGTGTTGCCGGCCTCTGCCCACAAGAACAATGGCAACCCCTGATCATGTAACATGGCTTTGGCAGCCCCTATGATGGATCTGTTCTTCCTCTCTACAACCCCGTTCTGCTGGGGGTTGTAAGGAACAGTGAACTCCCTCCTAATGCCTGTCTCCGCACAATAGTCAACAAACTCTCCAAGGGTTTAATCTCCTCCATTGTCCAACCTCAGGGACTTGATCTTTCAACTTGTCTGTGTCTCCACAAGAGCTCTGAACTCCTGAAACCGCTTGAAGACCTCACTCTTGGTCTTCAAAAAATAAATCCAGGTCCTCCTGGAGTGTGTTAGCGCTCAAATCTGCCTCAGGCTGAGGAAGGCAAAACTCAAGGCAACATCAAACCAAGCTTAGCCTCGTAGCTAGCCCTACAAGGACAGGAGAGGGCTCTCTCTAGTCAATCTCGATAAAATGAGCAATAGGGTGCGAGATGACTCTAGAATGGGAATTGATTTTAGGCTAGTAAATTGATATGGAAAGGGGTTTTTAATAAATGGTTGGGTTTTCTGGGCTGCATGGGGCAAATACAGCAAGAGCAGAGATTAAATGAAAAACATAGATTATCTCCTCAGGCAAGATAAGCATGAAGTTTAACAATCAAATTGGAATTATATGTAGTGAAAGACCGCTGTGAGGTTGACAAGGGCAATAGTTGAATCCTTATCAAACTGAAGAAAACATAGAAAATGAATACCTCCCAAGGCAGAGCAGTAAACTGGATTTTGGCCTTCTACTTAAAAGCATTCATCTAGAAATGATTATGCAATGAAACAGTAAACATAACAAGGAACGTATGAGATAGAGAAGAAACATATGTCAAATGTCATACCATATGAATCTTAGGAGCCAGAGCTGTATCTTTTCATTAAAATCTCTGTCAAAACTCTATGATAGAAGCTCTGTTTTCCTCCACGCACCTCTCAGAACTCTCCCTCATCATGAACTATCTCTGGAGCTGGCTGAGGTGCTGTGAAAAGGTCACGAGAAATAAAATCCTCCCAAGTGATGCCCTGCTGTGCCAACTGATGAACCACTACGATTTTGATCAACGCATAATGATAAATACTGTTATGTTGTTGTGCTGGGGTCTTCCTTTGTACAAGAGGCACCATCTTCTCTATGTTGCGAAACATGAAGTATGGAATGTTCATCATACGTACCCTTGTAAAATGCATCAACAAACGAACATGGTATGCATAAAGACGGGAGAATCTGCCCTCACAACTGAAATACCGAATGATGAGTTTCATCAAAGGTGCAAACTAATCATTCAGGTATTGGAAAGGAAAAACCCTGCTCAAGTGCCTCATATACCCAGGTTTGATGTATGGCTCATAATAGGACTTCTCTAGCTGCTGACACTTATTCCATTGCTCTCCAATATTTGGTATCCCAGTGGCCTCTGCAATAGTCTCTGGTGACAAAATGAAATTAACTCCGGCGAGGTTTACATGGCCATCATGTAAATGTAGAACAAACAAGCGAGCTAATTCACGATGATGCTGAATTTGTGAAATTAGCTCACAATAGTGATAGCATGACTGACGACGAAAACAATCCATTGCAAGCGGGCAAGCCTGCAATTGAACCAAAGAAATAGGCTCTTCCCTGAGAGGCTTACCACCTTTGCCACCTCTGCGAGACCTTCGTGGCACATTACCCTCTGCTGTAGAATCACTGTCATACTGCTGCTCATACTCTGAATCCCTATCCGACATGGCTTTGGTGTCAAGATGTCTGTGATATGTATAGTGATATAGGTGTGGTGGAGTCAAACTTCAATGTATACTCAAAACTATACTATGTTTACCAAAGCATCCTACAAACTAAGCCATAATGATAATGCTTTGTTTTCAATGAATTGGCACAAAACAATCACTGCTTGACAAATGAACAAAATATAATGTGTGCCCTTTGAAATGTCGACTAGGGTTTACAAATGAGTATGGAGCTGGTTTTCATCAATGGAGGATGAGAAATTTTCACTAAACCACCCACATATCTTTAAAAAACCCTTAAAGAATGATTTTATCATGAACCTAGGGTTTCATTTTCCAAGACCCAATACATCAAATTCCCATCTTTGAGACATACTTCAAACATCCTAACATTGACTAGGCAACAATAAAATACCTACTTGCAAGCTTGGAGTGAATTTGGGTATGATCTGGGCGCATGTACCAAGTTTTTTTTTGTTGCTGCTACCCAATGCGCAGCGCGCAAGCCCAATTCGCAGCGCACCACCCAATGCACAGCGCACACTTCCTATGCGCAGCGCACACCTCCAACGCTGTCCACGGATATGCAATCACAGTTTCGGCCTTCAAACACTTGAACACGATCTTGCTTTGGGAATTTGTGAACAAATAGACTTGTTTTCCCTTTTATATACAAACAAAATATCTCACCAAATCTGATTTGATTTAAATTGATTCAATAACCCACTTTGTAATGTTTGGCACTTTTTCACTTTTGGTCTTTTAATACAATACTGCTTTTTGATTTTCTCATGCTTTTCTGAGGTTTGGAATAATCATTTTTTGTTGATTTTTGCAGGGATCTGGCATTTTGGCTTTGGAGAAGATCAGAAGCTTGCTCTGAAACCCTTTGAGATAAAACAATTACAATTATTTACAATAACAAATTTTAGTTCCAAAACAGAGTTTTGGACTAAAAATGTTTTAAAATGCTTTATGAAAAAAAAACTGTTAAATAAGAGTCTTTTGAAATCAACCTCATGGCCTGCAGGCTTGTATTATGTATATGCAAAGGACTGACAACCCTAGACTCTAGGACTTTTTAACGAAACAAAACTTTTATGACAATGAATGCATGATTATGGACTTCAGTGATTTTTGAGAAAATTTGTTTTTTCACTAACTCGGCAGGGACAAACATGAGGAAACACAAGACAACCAAACCCCCTCGTCAGTCAATGGCATGCGCCTAGCGAAATGCAACGAAGTGGAACAAGCGAGACACCTAAAAATGATGTGCAAAAGCGAAAAGATCTCTGACGGAGGGCTGTAAGGACCGACTCTAACATTGGCTCCAATGGGGATGGTAGCTCCTTGGAGGTGCCAAGAACTACAGATCTCTGGAAAGTAGACAGTGCCTCTTCCATTGGGCATGGATGTTCAAACAACTGTAAACCCAAAACAACTCATACCAATCCAAAAACATATACATGCTACAACATGTACATAAACAAATACTGCAAACTGAAATGTTGCCTCGGGCATCTTATTTATGTATAAATCTAACCTACTTTGCTGCAAAATTGATAGATCAAGTAATGTTGTAATGCCATATCAACCAATCAAGTAAATTTGAGAAGAATGCTACTTGAGAGTGCATCAACCAGATCACAGATGCAATTTCTTGCAGCCCTACATGCACATAACGAGTCTGGTTGTGTAAAAGACAATTTGATCTATCATTCAAATTGAATTTTTTTTCCATGTATGTTGCAATAGGATCAAAGTAACCAGACTCTGTTTGCTGCCCTAATTCCTCAACATAGACCTCCAATTGCAAACTGCCAATGCAAACATCTACGGGTAGCTCTATTTTTTCTTGTTTTGAAGGAGGAAGAGTTTCCAAGAACTTTCTGGGATCTCGGAAATCATATGATTGGATCTGATCATTTAAACACTGAATCTCCTTCTCAATTCTTTCAACAATTAACTCACAGACACCCATTTTAGCTTCAAGAGGAAACTTCAGAGATTTTAAACATTGAAGCACGACACTGAAAAATCTTTCATCAATTTCAAAATCTGCTAACTGATCTCTAATTTCTTTTACAACTTCACAAAGTGCAGGGTTTGCCACATACCCTACCATTGCATGAATGGATCAGTGAGCACTGGAATCTCTGGATCGAGCTGGAGTCGCCAGGTGAATGTCTCAGCCTTCATATGTGTCTGACCATTGTCCACCATCAACAATCAGATCTGAACTTGATACATGTACTGGGGCAATTAACAAGTTAGATGTCACGATCACAAGCTAGACCGGAGATTGACTGAAGCAGTGTTTATCTACTTCCGCTAATGCAAAGCAAAATCGTTTCGAAGGCTACCTGGCTAATCTTCAGGCTCCGTCTGTAGCTTATAAAACAAATGACATTAACAAACAAACTATTTTCTTCCCCAGTGGAGTTGCCACTATGTTAGCGCTCAAATCTGCCTCAGGCTGAGGAAGGCAAAACTCGAGGCCACATCAAACCACGCTCAGCCTCGTAGCTAGCCCTACGAGGACAGGAGAGGGTCTCTCCGGGTCTATCTCGGCAAAAGGTCTTCAAAAGGGGCTGAGATGAATCCAATTTAATACTGATCTTAGGCTAGTAAAGAGATAGGAAATTTTTCTTTAGATCTTTGAGTTTTTTGTTGGAGAAATGGGAAAACCAATTTTGGGTGCGGGGATTGAGGTCAGATCTTTGCAGAAATCGAGTTGGGGCGAGGTAGGCAATAGTCTTGATGCCTTTGATTAGGTGTATAGATGGATTAGAATGACAAGGGGCTGAAGAGGGCAAAGGAGAACATGGATCCTCTCCAAACTGACGAAAACATGTAAAACTAAACAAATTTTAAAGGAAGAGCACTGTGAACAATGAATTCAACCTCATTTACTCATTCATTTAGTTTCAGAAGCATAAGAAGGAATGGCATACATGTAAACATGAATAAACTTACAATAACTAAGAAAAAACACCATCAAGAGCTAAAAGCCACAAGAATCCCAACAGGTGCTGCAAAATCTCCGATCTTTCCTTAGCCAAAATATGAAAAATATGTACAATAGTGTGCCAAAATCTTCCCAAGAGTCCAACCTCTGCTACTGATTGAAAATTTACATAATATAGACTGTTGGTATCATCCCAAGACCCTTTTTCCTTCCCAAAAACATGTCATTTATCCATACAATTTTCATCATATATCCCTCAAAATCCTTGAATATTGATTATTAATCGTTTTATAGTTATTAAATTGCATAGAAATTAATTTAGGGGTTTTATGTTCAAGAATTGGAAGTTTTTGATGACTTGGTTACAGGAAGTACCCACATCCTGTAATGAGCTTATCGTTTGACATGTGGCGCAGCAGATGAGCTGGAACGAAAGGCATGGGCGAAAAGCAGAATGTCCAAGCATGGACAAACACCTCTCTCCCAGCCAAATCGAGCCTCCTATGTATGCGGTCAACTCAAGTCAAAGCAGGGCACTCTGACAGACAAAAGCAGAAACAACATCGTTCCATTTTCATTTTAGTCTTTTTGTTCTTTTTGAAACACTTGGCATGGAAACATTTTGAAAAGGCTTATGTGATAAAAGCGGCAACAGCCGAATGTACATTCATTGTATCGATGACATGGCTGTGCGTACGCATATGTAAATACAGTCAGGGTTATGTTTAGAGTTTAGTTGTTGAATTGTTAAATCGTATTTCTCAGAACAGAGTTTTAAGTTAATACACAGACCTATTTACAGTCACGACCGTGTGTATCCTTCTTGCGTTGATTTGATAGCTGATCAGTTGTAACCAGTATACCCTTAGGCGCGGACGGGCCCTGCGTTCTTCGATTGGTATACTGTTCACTTGTTTTGTTACATTCCAGTTATCACATGTTTGCACAGTATTTACATAGCTTTTGATTTATATCGCATATGGTTTGCATCACAGTACGATTACATAGCTTTCGATTTATACAGTTCACGGTTTGCATAGCAGTTACATAGTTTTGATTTCAATAGCCTTTGATTTTCATTGCATGTATATTGTGTGCGCTTATGAATGGTTTATGGTTATGTTGAATGGTCAGCGCTAGGATCTGGAAGGGAGTCTTGTAAGGGATTCGATCCCTGTGTGACTCATAGAGACATTATATCATAAACTCTGTTTTGCTTTACAGTTCATTTATGCTCTCTTTATATGGTTTGATAGTGTAAATATCTTTGCATGCTGTGTGTGTGTTTACCAAACAAGGGTTTTCTGAGTGATATCTCTGTAAGGAGGTTAAAACCATTGTTACAGTCATACACAGTACTTAGGTTCATGGTTTGATTTGATAGATGCATCTCATAACAAGCACTGTAATCAAGCATATCAGTAGGGTAATCTAGGTGTGTGAATGACAGGCTACATATTCCGGTCTTCTGTAAAGAAGCATTGTATCCTACATCCTACTCACTTGTCCAGAGATTCTTTATGTCTATATATTTTAGACCACGCCTCTACGCTTACGCACCTCGGTCGATATTAAATATAGAGTCTAGTCTAGTACCCTAGCTAGAACCACTACATTTTGGCGCCGTTGCCGGGGAGGCGTACGTAAAGGATTCAAACACAAAAATAAAAAAAATTTCAATACACAAAAACAAACAAAAACACAGCTAGAAATCATGTTCATTTATGCCTAGACTTAGGGACAATCAAGGGAGATTTGTGAGAACCCCCCACCATCTCAAAACTAACCCATCATCATCAGGAGCAGACTCTCCAGGGAATACAACACCATCTGAGGAGGATATTCAAACATTGGCAGAAAGATTCTATTCAGGACAGCACATTACTCTTGCTGAGAGGGAAACTCTATTTGCATATAAATCACTGCAGCAACACTTTCCTAAATCTTCTACACAAGGGAAAAGTAGTACCATTACCAAGCAATCTTCCTTTCTCTCTTTTCCACCAAGAGACGCCAAGAGACCAATTAGAATGGCTGAGGAGGGATCTGGATCAGTTCCCCATCAAGAGGAGGAGGAATCAACTTTTAAATTCCCTATACAAGAACCACAGGAGGATGAGGAGATCAAAATGAAAAATATACCCCCATCCGTGCTACCCAATTTCTATGGTATGGCTTCAGAGGATCCGGACTCGTTCTTATTCGAATTTGACATTGTATGTCGAACTTATGGCTATACGGATGATGCTCATAGACTCAGATTGTTTCCAGCTACATTAAAGGTAGCAGCCTTGAAATGGTTTATGGGGCTAGGTGAGCATGCCATAGTAGATTGGGATGGCATGAGGAGAATATTTCTGAGGAAATATCAGCCTTATTGCAGATCCAAGGACTCTAAAGATGACATCTTTAGAATGAGTCAGCAGGAGGATGAAACCTTAGAAGAATATCTAGAACGGTTTGTCTATAACTTGCAAAAATCAAAACACCGAATAATGCCTCCTGATCTAGTCCGCACAATATTCTTGAAAGGTATCCGGGAAGAATACATGGATGATCTCAACTTAATGGGCAAAGGTGACATCTCTGCCTTACCCTTTGAAGAAATAGCTGAACTGTGTGAAAAATATTCAAGAAGTAAAGCCAAAATGGGAAAGAGAACCTTGTCATCTAGGGTCACAAAAACTGCCTCTGCTAGTGTCACCCAGGCTGAAATTGGTAATCTTTTAGAGGAGTTCAAAACAGATTTGTTGAGCACTCTAGGAAACCAAATTGATACCTTAAAAGCCAAAAAGAAACAAGAGGAAGAAGACAATATCATGGCTATTTTCTGCCCCAAGTGTCGCAAGAAACATGCATTAAAAGACTGCCCCCTAGAGAATATCCAAGTATGTGCTTTCTGTACTGAGCATCATGACATGTTTAACTGTCCTAAAGTTAAAATTTTGCAGAACTGTAACATGGCAGCCAGCACAGAGATGGAGAACGTGTACTACATGGGTGCAAAGCGACCATGGCAGCCAAGGCAAGCACCCCAAGGTATGTTTCCTAATCAAAATATGCAATTTCCTATGAATGATCAGATGTATGCACAAAACTCATGGAATATACCTATGCCATGGCAGCATGGAAACCAACAACAAAATCAATGGAGACCGTCTCAACAGTATTCCCAATCCTACCATCCATATCCGCAATCATACCCACCTTATTCACAGCCTTATCAGTAGTACCAACAACCATATCAATCACAGTCTCCAACATATCAGTAGCACCCTCAGCAAGTTGTTTATCAGCCCCAACCCTCTCAACAGACCTTGCCTGCTCCTCCAGAAATAAATGTACCACAACTTCAATTTCCAACTAACCCACAACCTCCCAGACCCACACAAATACCTGCTCAAACTGTCCCAAATCCGAACAATAGAGCAGAGAGGCCAGCTTATAATGTAGAGGAAGGAACCTCCTACTCCACACTGCCTTTGCAAAACATTAATCTGAGGTCTGGTAGGGTGCTTCAGAAGGATTCTCTAATAACAGATCAGCAAGAAGAAAACTTAGAAAAAGAAAATGAAATGACCACTCAAACAAAACCAAGCAGTGAAACCAAGGACAAACAGATGCAATCACTGCAACCACCTTTTCCGGACCGTTTGGTTCAAGTAAAACCACCACTGCCTCCGCCACAATTTGATGTCTTGGATGAACTTAAAAATGTCTACATAAAAATCCCTTTGCTGCAAGCTATAAAGGACATTCCTATCTACACCAAAGCCATCAAAGACATGTGTCTCAAGAAACCTGCTAGAAAGAGGATTGATCCTCAGACCATTCATGTTTTAGGAAATTTAGCAGGCCTTATGACCAATACCATCTCCATGGAGAAGTATGTTGATCAGGGCATTCCAAAAGTGACCACCATCATTAACAACATACGGATTCCAAACACTTTGATAGATCTAGGAGCCGCAATCAATGTCATGACCCTTGAAACCATGAGAACACTCCAGCTTATGAATTTGCAACATACCACGATTGTTCTTGAACTAGCTGATAGGTCCAAAGTCATTCCTGAGGGGATTTTGGAAGATATCATTGTCTCACTGGACTCTTGGGAGTATCCAGTGGATTTCCTAGTCCTTCAACCCAAATCCAATCTAGGAGGACATCCTATCATTCTAGGTAGACCATGGTTAGCGACTGCTGATGCATTTATTGGATGTCGATCAGGTAACATGATTATCTCTAGAGGAACCGAAAGGAAACAACTCACCCTCTATCCATCGGCACAATCACGTGCAGTAACACATAACTTGTGGCTTGATGATAAATTTAATGACAAAGAGGAAGTACAATCTGTTTTTAGCATTGACCAGATCTATGATTTCCACGAAGACAATAATGATTTGGTAGAACTATTTCTTTCTCAACCTGATGTATCTGAAAATTTGAGAAATGAACAATATAATGCTGCAGATGTACTTCTGGCCCAAAATTTTCAAGAAACATGCACTATCCACTCCTTGCAATCTACATTTCATGACATCTTTCTAGTTCAATCCATCACCAATACATAGAGTCAAGTCATAGAGATCAGTCCAGGGAAAACTTTGAACATCGGCAACCACCTAGACTCATCTCAACAAGACAAATTGATTAGACTCTTGACGAAGTATCAAAAAGCCTTCGCTTGGGATTACACTGACATGCATGGGATTCACCCCGACACATGCACTCACCACATCTACACAGATAACACCATTAAACCGGTGAGGCAACCGCAAAGAAGAATGAACCCCATGCTCCAAGACATTGTCAGAGAAGAGTTGCAAAAACTTTTGAGAGTCAACTTTATATATCCTATTTCTGACAGTCAGTGGGTATCCCCATTGGTTATTGTGCCCAAGAAAAATGGCAAGTGGCGCATCTGTGTTGATTACAGACAGCTGAATAAAGCAACGCTCAAAGACTACTTCCCACTGCCATTCATTGATCAAGTGTTAGACACCCTAGCCGGCAAATCATCATTTTCCTTTCTTGACGGTTTCAGTGGCTATAACCAGATCCGGATTGCCTCTGAAGACCAGGACAAAACCACCTTCACCTGTCCTTGGGGTACCTATGCCTACAATGTTTTGCCATTTGGACTTTGTAACGCTCCAGCTACATTTCAGCGAGCTGTGTTAGCTATTTTTGCTGATTTAATTCATGATTGTGTTGAAGTGTATATGGATGATTTTTCAGTATATGGGAATTCTTTTGAACATGCATTAGAAAATCTAGAAAGAGTTTTAAAAAGATATATTGAAGCTAACCTGTCCCTCAGCAACGAAAAGTGCTTCATGATGTTAAATGAAGGGATAGTGTTGGGCCATTATATCTCTTTTCAAGGCATCCAGGTTGACCCAGCCAAGATCCAGATTATTGCCGATTTGCCTATTCCACAGAATCAGAGAGAGGTAAGAAGTTTTCTTGGCTATGCTAGTTATTACCGCCGATTCATTGAGCATTTTAGCAAGATAGCCTTACCTTTGTTTAAACTTTTAGCCAAAGATGTACTTTTCAATTGGACTGCAAACTGCCAGCATGCATTTGAACAACTCAAAAAGAAACTATCTACCGCACCAGTCCTGAGGGGGCCTAATTGGAGTTTACCATTTCATATTTTTACCGATGCATCTGACACTGCCATAGGTGCATCCTTAGGCCAAAAAGAAGAATCTTGTACATATGCAATTTATTTCATTAGTAAAAATCTCACACCTGCCGAGCTAAACTATACAGTTACAGAAAAGGAAACACTTGCCATCATTTATGCTGTGAATAAATTCCGCCATTACATAACTGGTTATGAAGTCTTTGTACATACTGATCATTCTGCCATTCGACATCTTATGAATAAACCAATAACTAGTGGCAGAGTTACCAGATGGTTACTATTGTTACAGGAATTTAACATCACAGTGTTAGATAGACCAGGCAAAGAAAACCAGGTGGCAGATTTCCTGTCTAGACTGCAAAATCCAGGTGAGATTGTTCCTGTTGAGGATTCTTTTCCGGATGAGCACTTATTTGCAATTTCCATAGTAACTCCTTGGTTTGCTGATTTAGCTAATTACTTGTCTACAGGTAGAACACCTCCACATTTCACTGCAAAGGAGAGGAAAAGACTAATCAAACAAAGTGCTAGATATTCATGGCTTAATGGCGATCTCTTTTACACTGGTTTTGACATGATCATTAGGAGATGTGTACGCAATGATGAGGTAATTGACATTTTAAAATCTTGCCATGATGAACCTTGTGGTGGGCATTTTGCAGCAAAGCGGACAACCTTCAAAGTTCTTACTCTTGGATACTATTGGCCATCCATTTTCAAGGATGCCAAGAAGTATGTAAAGAGTTGTGACAACTGCCAAAGAATGGGCAGACCAACAGCTACCGATCAGATGCCCCTTCAGCCCCAAGTTCACTTGGAACCATTTGATAAGTGGGCTCTGGACTTCATAGGACCTATCAACCCAGCCTCTAATGGTAAGCAGTACATCCTAGTATGTACTGATTACGTCACCAAGTGGGCAGAAGCAAAAGCACTGGTAAGAGCAACCGAACACACAGTAGTCAATTTCCTTTTTGAGGAGATCTTTGTGAGGTATGGAGTGCCTAGAGAAATTGTCACTGATCAAGGTACTCAATTCACCTCCAAACTCATGAAAGACATCACAGACAAGTACCAAATAAAGCATAGGAAAAGTACCCCCTACCATCCACAGGCCAATGGGCAGGTGGAATCAACCAACAAGATTTTGGAGGGGATCATTACCAAAACTGTTGCAATGAACCGGAAAAACTGGGAGGAAAAGCTCAAAGAGGCACTCTGGGCTTACCGGATTACTTGGAAAGATACCACCGGATTTACACCATACCAATTGGTGTATGGTAAGGATGTCATGCTTCCTATTGAATTCCAAATTCACACTTTTAAATTAGCTGCAGATTTACTAATTGATTTGGATCAAGCACAAAAAGAGAGAATCCAGCAGTTGAACCAGCTGGATGAGATGAGGCAGCAAGCAGAACAAACCACCATCCTCATGCAACAACACAGGAAGCAATGGCATGATTCACACATTAAGAAGAAGCACTTCAAGGAAGGTGACTGGGCTCTGCTTTTTGATTCAAAATTCAAGGATCATAAAGCTAAGTTCACCACCCACTGGATGGGCCCCTATGAAATTGTTCAGGCTTATGACAATGGTTCAGTAAAACTCCAAACTATTGATGGCGAAGGTCATTCCTTCACAGTCAACGGTCATCGCCTGAAGCTGTACAACAAGCCCATCAGCAAGCAAGATTTTCTCCATACACTATCTCAGCAAGAAGAGGTTGAGATACTGCAGCCCTCAGCTGCAGTATCACTGCCTTAATTTCATTTCCTTTCAATTTCAAAATCAAAAAAAAGAAAGAAAAAAAGAAAAAAAAGAAAAAAAACAAAAACTAAAAAAATAATAATGGGTTAGCTGTGAAAACCAGTATCTGGCACAATCTAACCCCGAATTCCTACCTGAAAACCAATTTCTTGGCGGGTATGAATTCTCTTTCTCTTGTTTATTGTTTCATTTCTCAGTTGCATCATGACTTGAGGACAAGTCAACCTTTAAGTCGGGGAGAGAGGCATCAGCATGCCTGTTCTGTTACTTTTATCTCTCCCTTGTAAATACTTCAGATTTCTTATTCTATATTTCACTGTAAATTTTCCAACAGCAGCTTGTTACCAGCAGTAATTCCAGACTTTAACAAATAAGCTGTTCTGTCATGATTTTATTTCAGAGGGACCTGTTCTGTTCAGACATCTATGCTACCAACACCAGTAGTCCAACACCAGCAGTCATGGGACCTGTTTAAGATTTTCAGAAGGGACCTGTTTCAGCAATTGACACCTGTTAAGACATTCCAACCAGCAGTAATGGGACCTGTTTAAAACATTCAGTTGGGACCTGTTAAAACAAAGTTTTTGACACCTAAGGCTACTTCAACAGACTTCCACCAAGCTTCTACAAGGATTTGGGCACCAACACTTCAGCAAATGGCAAGCTCAGTGAACCTGTAACAATACAAAGAGCTGCATGAACACCTTCAGTTTTCTTAAGGGACCTGTACATTCAAATCTTTCAAAGGGACCTGTTATATCTTCAAAAAAATTTCTCAAAAGACCTGTGACCTGTGCATTCAACCTCCCTCAGAGGACCTGCCAAAAAGAACAGTAAAAAAGAATTAGCAACTCAGCATGTCAAATGATCAATAAAGGAGTAATGTATTTCTGTTCTTAAGCATTTAATTTCCTAGATTGGTTTTTAATGTAACTTTGGTGACTATAAGCTGTTGTAATTGATTTCAAGGACACCCATATACATCAATCCATTGCCCTTATCCCACCAATTCTCATCATTCCCCTACATTAACCTATCCATATCCATTACCAACACATCTACCTTGTCATATACCCTACAGGCATACCAACATTCTCTATGTGACCGAATGCTAATTGGAGAGGGCACGTGGTGAGCTGTGTATTTTTAAATAGAAAGGATGAGATAGATGTGGAAGCGGCCTATATATATATTTTTCACTCCATACAGTCAAATCATAAAAAGCGGCCTATATATATATTTGACTCCACACACACAGCCGAATCATAACTTCGCCACCCAGCATTATAGCCCAGCACTATGGGTACGCTCTCAGCATTCTTGTGATGACATGCATGCAAGCGTACAACACTCTGTTTTAAATGAATGATTATATGGTGAAGTGAGTACAGGGTTATTTCATCACCCTTTCCACCCTCGATTCCCATAACTTCCAAAGTGAGAATCAAAAGCAAGGAGCGCGAGGAGATTATTATCATTTGGGTGGAGTTGGTGAGAATCAAAAGCAAGGAACGCGAGGAGATTATTATCATTTGGTGGAGTTACAAAGTGAAAATTTGAAGCAAGGAGCGTCGAGGAGAGTATCACCGTTTGGGGTCGGTTTACACAGTGAAACCAGTGAGCGCCGAAAGGGGACAGCATCACCATTCTACTTCTAACTCCCATCACAGTCATATCGACCGGCCAAGCACCATATTGAAGGCTGAAAGAAGCGATATATACCAGGTAACCAACTTGGCATTTCTGTGTTTAAATTTTAAAGAGTATAGACAGAGAAGGGTTCGAGGCACAACCCTCTGCCATCACCATGACTAATAGGGTCGAACCCAGTACATTTGACAGCTCACAATACCATAAAGATTGCATTGAGATTCTTAGAGAAGCACAGTGGTTACCTTTTCTGGAAAAATTCCATGGGAGTAATGAGGAAATCACCAAACAATTTGCCTTCACCTTTAATGGAGAAAAGGCCCTAATAGGCACCTTCTCCTTCAGAATCTCAGAGGATACTATAGCTCAGGCAATTGGACTCAGTCCTGAGGGAGAGAAGTACTTTAAAACCAAACAATTCAAGGAGAAATCATGGACACAGTTCATGTCCAGATCTAGAGTTTCTTTAGTAAACTGGAAGAAGGGTGTTCCAAGAAGCTGGTTAGTTCATCCTTGGGATGAAATGGTTTACATTATTCAAACGTTCATAACCTGTGAAGGTAGGTATAGTATTGTTTATCTATACCACATCAAGCTACTCCTCCATGTAAAGAAACAATGTGTAATCAGTGTGCCATATTTTCTGCTGCAAAGTTTAACAAAGATGGCCAAAACTATCCAGAAGCAAAAAGGGAATGAAGACAAAAGCCTGTATCATTTTGGCCTAATTAAAATCCTCATTGAACATGAGTTGCAGAAGCGAGGGAAGCCATGGAAAGAATTCTTAGCTATCAATCAAATCAGAGATGAGGAGGAAAAAGAGGAAGTGCAAGAAGATTAAGGGTTTATGAAGGACATTGATGAGGAACTTCCAGTGTCCAAAGCCAGCAGAGCACCTCTACCTGTGGGCAGCATAAAGACCAGGAACATGCAAAAAGAGGATGCCAAGAGGGCTGAGAAAGACAAAATTTTTACCACCTACTCACGAAGAACAAGGAGGACACCAAAAACTCAGCTGCAAGAAGACCAGTTTGAATCTCATGCACCTGCACAAATGGATGTTGAGAGTGGTGACCATTCACTACCAGCACCAGAAGTTGACATAGAGGTGGAGAGCCATAACAAACAAGAAAAATGTTCACCACCTCCCACCAAAAGACAGAAGAAATTAGAAAAACAGATTGAAGAATTGAAGGAAGAGCTCATGGAAGCTAACATGTTGGAAAAAGTTATTAAAAGGGAAATGAAATGCTCAGGGCGCAAAGTAAAGAAACACAGAAAACAAATGAAAAGCTAAAGGAAAGAATCAGTGAGTTGGAGACTGAGCAAACTGAGATTTCCAACTAGGCCACTAAGTGGTATAATCAGAAGAAAGCTCTTAAAGAAAAATATAAAAAGTTAAAGCAGGAGCTCAAGGGACAGAAAGATCACCAGGTGCAGAAGAATGTAGATACCTTGCTCAAGGCAGCAGAGATCCATGCAGGGACAGAGTTCAAGGGGAGTACTTCTGGGGTAGCATGAGGACATGCTAAGTCCTTAAGTCGGGGAGAGATGTTGGTATCATCCCAAGACCCTTTTTCCTTCCCAAAAACATGTCATTTATCCATACATTTTCATCATATATCCCTCAAAATCCTTGAATATTGATTATTAATCGTTTTATAGTTATTAAATTGCATAGAAATTAATTTAGGGGTTTTATGTTCAAGAATTGGAAGTTTTTGATGACTTGGTTACAGGAAGTACCCACATCCTGTAATGAGCTTATCGTTTGACATGTGGCGCAGCAGATGAGCTGGAACGAAAGGCATGGGCGAAAAGCAGAATGTCCAAGCATGGACAAACACCTCTCTCCCAGCGAAATCGAGCCTCCTATGTATGCGGTCAACTCAAGTCAAAGCAGGGCACTCTGACAGACAAAAGCAGAAACAACATCGTTCCATTTTCATTTTAGTCTTTTTGTTCTTTTTGAAACACTTGGCATGGAAACATTTTGAAAAGGCTTATGTGGTAAAAGCGGCAACAGCCAAATGTACATTCATTGTATCGATGACATGGCTGTGCATACGCATATGTAAATACAGTCAGGGTTATGTTTAGAGTTTAGTTGTTGAATTGTTAAATTGTATTTCTCAGAACAGAGTTTTAAGTTAATACACAGACCTATTTACAGTCACGACCGTGTGTATCCTTCTTGCGTTGATTTGATAGCTGATCAGTTGTAACCAGTATACCCTTAGGCGCGGACGGGCCCTGCGTTCTTCGATTGGTATACTGTTCACTTGTTTTGTTACATTCCAGTTATCACATGTTCGCACAATATTTACATAGCTTTTGATTTATATCGCATATGGTTTGCATCACAGTACGATTACATAGCTTTCGATTTATACAGTTCACGGTTTGCATAGCAGTTACATAGTTTTGATTTCAATAGCCTTTGATTTTCATTGCATGTATATTGTGTGCGCTTATGAATGGTTTATGGTTATGTTGAATGGTCAGCGCTAGGATCTGGAAGGGAGTCTTGTAAGGGATTCAATCCCTATGTGACTCAGAGACATTATATCATAAACTCTGTTTTTCTTTACAGTTCATTTATGCTCTCTTTATATGGTTTGATAGTGTAAATATCTTTGCATGCTGTGTGTGTGTTTACCAAACAAGGGTTTTCTGAGTGATATCTCTGTAAGGAGGTTAAAACCATTGTTACAGTCATACACAGTACTTAGGTTCATGGTTTGATTTGATAGATGCATCTCATAACAAGCACTGTAATCAAGCATATCAGTAGGGTAATCTAGGTGTGTGAATGATAGGCTACATATTCCGGTCTTCCGTAAAGAAGCATTGTATCCTACATCCTACTCACTTGGCCAGAGATTCTTTATGTCTATATATTTTAGACCACGCCTCTAAGCTTATGCACCTCGGTCGATATTAAATATAGAGTCTAGTCTAGTACCCTAGCTAGAACCACTACATAGACCATGCCAACCCATTCCCTAACCTCTAGGGGTCGAGCTCCTCCTTCTAGGAGCAGTTTGAACAAATTCTAAACATGGAGCAAGAATCTAGGTGACCAAATCAACCTGCCTCTAAAAAGAAGGAAACTGATTCATTACATTAATTTCTTACTAATTTGTGAATGAATCATCTAGAAGAAGGTAGACAAGTGCCATGTTACCTTACATACATCAAATTACATCATGTTGAGTCAAAAATCACATCAAGGAGTGAAACTGGTGAAAACTGGCCGAAATTCTGAGCTGGAAGGTGAAAAATTGGCCAAAATCCTCTATGCGCAGCGCCCTGATCTCTATGCGCAGCGCACTTTTCAGGCTGATTTTGAGGCACTTCCCGGCATCCAAATTGAGCTCACGATAGCTCGTTGGAAAGCCCTGGATGTCTACTTTCCAACCCAAGTGGAATTTTCCAATTTGGAGCTCATTTTCCCTCTCAAAACTGCATTCTCCCAGAGGTACTTCCTGCTGTTGCAAAAGGTGGCAGCAAGGTGGTTTTCATGGTGTTTTTGTGCCTTTTGACCATCCAGAACTTGATGAAATACTTCAGAAATAGCTGAGCATGCGTAACTTACCATGAAAAACCAAAAAATACAAAGTTTTCCTCCAGAAAGTGTCCCAATCAAAAGCGAGCGCGCATGCGCGCTGCGCGTATAGCCGAAAAACCTGTTTTTGGGACCAAAAATTTCAAAATGACAAAAATTTCTCCGAATTCGCTCAAATTTGGAGTGAAGACCCTCCATCATGTGTTATGCTCAACTAGCGAAGCCTCGGCCAAAACTCGAAGTGGATCCGGCCTCTTTCGCCGTTTTAGTGCTTGGCTCAACCTCCTTTTCAAAATCTTCATTTTTGCTTTGCCAACATGCATGCGAGCCCAATAATGATTTTTTCATGTGACGAAGCATATCTTTGTCTCTATTGGCCTTCACCAACAACTCCTCCAAATGTCGATTGACTTTCTCAAGCGAAAATTGCCGCTCAACAGGTGTCAAATCACCAGGTATTTTTCGGGCTAGCCTTCGGTCCTCACGGATTTGTCGCAGCTCTATAAGTGTGTGCTCATCCTCTAACTGTTTATTGTGCTGCTCCAAGTATTTGATTAGACATTCTGCCTTTAGCAACTTCTCATTCAAGCTATCAATCTCGGTCTTTTGCTCTTGGATGATCTCTTTCAGCTTCGATCTAGGAGAGCTCTTATCCACATCACCCAATGCAACATCAACATCATGACCACCTGAATGGCCCTCCTCATAAATTGGTCTCTTGCCTCTGTCCTGAACCTGTACCTGTACTGAAGAAGAAAGCGAGACCCCTTCCACACCATGTGGAGATAGTACTCGTCGTGTAGCTGCAAATAAGGCCCTGTGGCCTCGCTGATATGTCACATATGTTGGAGCATTGACATGCTCGGTCTCGGGGATGTCAAACTGCTGTGAAGGCTCAACACGTGCAGGGTCAACACGAATGCCGTCTTTTGATATGATGTGGCCAAGTAGCTTACCTTCATCTATGGCGAAAAGGCTCTTTTTTGGATTCAGCGAAATGCCATATTTGCTGCACTTTTGGAAAATGATTTTCAAATGATATAAATGCTCCTCATCAGAATTTGAAAACACGGTTAAATCATCAAGGTAAACAACTAAAAATACATCTTTCTCATTGGCGAAAGCCATATCCATTGCACGCTGAAAAGTGGCACCTGCATTTTTCAAACCAAACGGCATCTTTGCATAATGAAATGTTCCCCATGGAGTGGTGAACGCAGTTTTGTCACGATCATCTTCATGCACTAAAATCTGATTATATCCCGAATAGCCGTCGAGTAGTGACATCCTTGATGCTCCAACTACTCGCTGCAATATATGGTCCATTTGGGCAGCGGATAATTGTATTTTAAGGATACCTTATTCAAATTTCTGAAGTCAATACATAAATGGGTCTCACCGGTTTTATTTCTTACGGGTACCAAATTTGATATCCAATCGGAAAATCTGATAGGCACAATGATTCCAGACTTATACAACCTGTTCACTTCTTTTTCTATCAATGGCAGCAGCTTAGGATTGATTCTCCTCAACTTTTGACGGAAAGGATTCTGATTTGGTTTTATAGGGATAGTATGCTGAATGATATTAGTGTCATATGTTTTCAGATCTGAGTAATCCCAAGCAAAAGCATTAGAAAATGAAGACAACAATCTGACATACTCTTCCTTTACCTTTGGTGATAATGACTTTGATAGCTTTACCATCTTGGGATTTTCGGCTGTCCCAATGTTTACCTCTTCAACACCCTTTTCAGTCGGTCTCAATGTCGGTTTGCGGGCCACATCGTCTTGGTCAAACAGCTCCTCCAAAGGAATCAATCCCTTAGGAATAATGTTATCTTTAAGCTGCAGCACGTCCATTTGATTTACTTGTATATCAACATTACCATCATCATGTTCCGTATCTATGGAGGTATCTTTAAACTTACCCTTATTCTGCAGAAAATCATTAATCTCCTCATCATCCTGAAAGACTTGCCAACATCGCTGATTATCTGGAACAGTTGGGCGGTGTTTCACATGAATCTCAAATTTGTTGCTGGAATTCATTGGAATTTTTAAATTGCTTGCTGCCTTAGCCAGTCCATCAGCAACACCATTTTGTATGCGAGGCACACACGTCAAAGTATGATCAGAAAAGAGTTTCAAAATATCTAAAACTGCATTTCGATATGCTCTCATACGAGGATGCTTGGCTTGAAACTCACCCTTCACCTGCTTTATCACCAACTCTGAATCACCATATACTGCAATTCTTTTTGCCTTCAGCTTTCGAAGAATTTTAAGGCCAGCAATGAGAGCCTCATATTCCGCTTCATTATTAGAACAGTCAAATGCTAGTTTGTAGGAACATACTCTCACCTTGCTTGGAACCTTATCTTGAGCGGAAAATGGACTTCGAATCCACACACCAATTCCAGCACCATCACTACCTACTGCGCCATCAAAATCCATGGTCCAAAGACCATCTTCATCCTCCTCCAAGTGCTGAAATTGTGTTAGCTCTGTTTTTCCTTTTTGCTGCCCATTATCTTCAACTGTTTGCTCCATAATAGCTTGTTTTTCACTCCTTTCTTTCTGCAGAACCTCTCTAAAATTCTCAGTGATTTCTGGTATATCTTCTGCCTGAACTAATTGACTATCTATCTCATTAAAACTATCAGCAAACAAAACAAACGACTCCAAAGCTGTATGTACATAATTTACAGGATGATTGATTGGTTTTTCTTTGCTTGTTATCATGTATTTCATCTTCTGCTCCCGATATAGCTTTCTCATTTGACCAAAGACTGGAATTGTAGCATAAGAAAAATCTAACTGTAGTGTACCTTTCAACTTAGCCCCCCAAGATCTTGAAAGTAGCATACCAAAACACGGAGGAATGTCCGCCACAACCACATCCATCAAGACATTCTTAGCTGGAATTTGATCTAAGCTTACCACCAAGTCCTTGATCAATCCGATACACTTTACACGGCTGGAATCAAATGAATACAAATCATGGTATTTTCTTGTAATATCTAATCCCAACTTTTCCATGATTGCTTTTGGCATCAAATTGTGCGAAGCACCCGAGTCAAACATAGCATTGTGTAAAACATATTCATGCAACCTCAAACTGATATAAAAGGGAGGAACATCACTTTCAGGAGACTCACCATCTAAAGCAGGCCCAAAAATCAATTCCGGCTGATCATCTTCAACATTTACCGTGTCAAACATTGGATCAAAATTCAGAATTTTGGAGACTTGACCTCGGTAGCTGCTGTTCTTCATGATTTCAGTCAAAGGAATAGATACTTTCAGTTTTGAAATTTCATTCTCCAAACTAAATGCCGAAACCTTTTCAACCTCTTTGACCGGAACTTCTCTTTTTTCAGCTTTATCCCTCATTGTGTTTGGTGGCTGATTTACCTTGTCTGCTGATGATGATTTACTTGCTGCGGGATCAATTATCTCTTTTCCTTTCTTCTGTGGTACAGCTGAATCATTTTTTGCTGAAATCTCCTTCTTCTTCTGAATGGGGTTTATGGGCACATCTCGATTTCTTAATGAGTATTGCTTCTGTTGGGCGGACAAAGCATTCATGTATCCTCTTTGGTACTCCTCCGATTCTTCTTCAAGTGCTGCATCATTTGATAGAATAAAATCCTCATCTTTGTGTGTGGCGGAACTTTCAACATATTCCTCCTCTTCCGTGATATAAATAGGCAGATCATCAGGAGTAAAGAAATGGTTTTCCTCCCCTATAGTATCACCATCATCATCAGATTCTTGACCAACAAAATTTTGCTGAAGAGGAGTTTTTACCTGCTGCTGAACTACCGGCTCTTGTGTTCTTTGTTCATGCTGCTTAATTCTGAATTGTGGCTACTGCTGACCACGGAAATTGGGATTGCGGATCTGCGGTTCCGGCTTGTCAAGAGTGAGCTTTTCGAACATCCTTTCTACCTTGCGAAGTATCTGATCTGATGTAGAAGCTTCTTCTTTGATGGTCACTCGCTTTTCAGCTTTCATCCTAGCTCTTTTATCATTCAAATTCGCCTCAACACTAACAACAATCTTTTGCATATCCTCCAAGGTAGGCGGATCTCTGTCCCGTAATGAATAAGCCATCTCCGGATCAAAACCATCCGGGAATTTAAGAAGAGCTGATTTTCGAGATGGTCTTAAATCATCTGGAATAGCATTATAAACTGTATTAAATCTGATAACGTAGTCTTGGACAGACTCACCAGGATTGCGCTTGATATTGTTATACTCGGCATTGATTTGAAGTGGATCCTTTCTGATTTCCCAACGATCTAGAAACTGTCTGTGAAGCTCAGCCAATGTAGGTACACTTCTAGCTCCCAAGCCTCTGAACCATTTTCTTACTTCTCCTCCAAATGTTTGCACAAACAATCGCATAGTTACATCCTCCTCATCAATCTCATGTAAATCACAAAAATCTGCCATTCTGTCTATGTGTTGCTGAGCGGACACACTTTGAGGAGTGCCATCAAATATAGGAATCTTACTCTGATAATCCGTGGGCATATCATTCAATTGCTGAGGTAAAGCAAGAGGTGCGAAACGAGCAGCCATTGCTCTAGGCGGATTTGGTCTGGGGGTTGTTGGTGGAGTAGGTGTAGCTGAAGTATGAGGAGTATGAGGAGGAGAAGCGATGTGGGATGAGGAAGGAGAATTCACTGCGGACTGTTGATATGTGATTATAGGTTGCAGGGGAATAGTGGGAATGAAAGGCGGTTCGGTAGGATTTTTCGAAGCGGAAGCCGTGACAGCAGATCCAATATTCGCAGATGCAGCTTCTAGGAAATCAGCAAGATTTGCAGCCTGAATGTCACTCTGAAGGTGCCTCAAGATAAAATTTTCAATTAATTTATTATGTTTTTCAACTTTAAGAGCTGCAGCAAAGTCAGGATTTGGAACGAGAGAATCAAGTGCACTTTCGGATTCAGTTTTAAACAACGACAATTCAAACTTCTCGTCAAAGTCAAGTTCTTCAAGATATTTAAAAATTGCAGGACAAGAATGAGACTTAAACAAAGGAATAATGGGACTTTCTCGTCGGTGTATTCTCGCAATCAGATTTGGGTTCTCATATACTAGGGGTGGATCTGGATCAGGATTTAATCTTGTATGTCTTCTGGAAGCCAGTGTGGAATTATTTCGAACAATCAAAAGGACACAAACAAGTTTTTCAGCCTATCAACTTCTAGACTCAATCATCCAAGGTCTAGAACGAATAAGTATACTGGGGTAAATTTCAAATCAAGTGCTACATTCACAAGCTCACCGAAGATCGACTAAAGCAGCGTTTATCTACTTTCGCTTATGCATAGCAAAAGCGTTTCGAAGGCTACCTGCCATGACTTCAGACTCCGTCTAAGACTCATGAAAAAAAACACCTCAACCAGCAAACAATAACAATTTTTTTTGTTTTTCCCCAGTATGGTCGCCACTATGTTAGCGCTCAAATCTTCCTCAGGCTGAGGAAGGCAAAACTCAAGGCAACATCAAACCAAGCTCAGCCTCGTAGCTAGCCCTACGAGGACAGGAGAGGGCTCTCTCCAGTCAATCTCGATAAAATGAGCAATAGGGTACGAGATGACTCTAGAATGGGAACTGATTTTAGGCTAGTAAATTGATATGGAAAGGGGTTTTTAATAAATGATTGGGTTTTCTGGGCTGCATGGGGCAAATACAGAAAGAGCAGAGATTAAATGAAAAACGCATATTATCTCCTGAGGCAAGATAAGCATGAAGTTTAACAATCAAATTGGAATTATATGTAGTGAAAGACCGCTGCGAGGTTGACAAGGGCAATAGTTGAATCCTTATCAAACTGAAGAAAACATAGAAAATGAATACCTCCCAAGGCAGAGCAGTAAACTGGATTCTGGCCTTCTACTTAAAAGCATTCATCTAGAAATGATTATGAAATGAAACAGTAAACATAACAAGGAATGTATGAGATAGAGAAGAAACATATGTCAAATGTCATACCACAGGAATCTTAGGAGCTAGAGCTGTATCTTTTCATTAAAATCTCTGTTAAAACTGTATAATAGAAGCTCTGTTTTCGTCCACGCACCTCTCAGAACTCTCCCTCATCATGAACTATCTCTGGAGCTGGCTGAGGTGCTGTGAAAAGGTCACGAGAAATAAAATCCTCCCAAGTGATGCCCTGCTGTGCCAACTGATGAACCACTACGATTTTGATCAACGCATAATGATAAATATGTTATGCTGCTGTGCTGGGGTCTTCCTTTGTACAAGAGGCACCATCTTCTCTATGTTGCGAAACATGAAGTATGGAATGTTCATCATACGTACCATTGTAAAATGCATCAACAAACGAACATGGTATGCATAAAAACGAGAGAATTTGCCCTCACAACTGAAATACCGAATGATGAGTTTCATCAAAGGTGCAAACTAATCATTCAGGTATTGGAAAGGAAAAACCCTGCTCAAGTGCCTCATATACCCAGGTTTGATGTATGGCTCATAATAGGACTTCTCTAGCTGCTGACGCTTATTCCATTGCTCTCCAATATTTGGTATCCCAGTGGCCTCTGCAATAGTCTCTGGTGACAAAATGAAATTAACTCCGGTGAGGTTTACATGGCCATCATGCAAATGTAGAACAAACAAGCGAGCTAATTCACGATGATGCTGAATTTGTGAAATTAGCTCACAATAGTGATAGCATGACTGACGACGAAAATAATCCATTGCAAGTGGGCAAGCCTGCAATTGAACCAAAGAAATAGGCTCTTCCCTGAGAGGCTTACCACCTTTGCCACCTCTGCGAGACCTTCGTGGCACATTACCCTCTGTTGTAGAATCACTGTCATACTGCTGCTCATACTCTGAATCCCTGTCCGACATGGCTTTGGTGTCAAGATGTCTGTGATATGTATAGTGATATAGGTGTGGTGGAGTCAAACTTCAATGTATACTCAAAACTCTACTATGTTTACCAAAGCATCCTACAAACTAAGCCATAATGATAATGCTCTGTTTTCAATGAATTGGCACAAAACAGTCACTGCTTGACAAATGAACAAAATATAATGTGTGCCCTTTGAAATGTCGACTAGGGTTTACAAATGAGCATGGAGCTGGTTTTCATCAATGGAGGATGAGAAATTTTCACTAAACCACCCACATATCTTTAAAAAACCCTTAAAGAATGATTTTATCATGAACCTAGGGTTTCATTTTCCAAGACCCAATACATCAAATTCCCATCTTTGAAACATACTTCAAACATCCTAACATTGACTAGGCAACAATAAAATACCTACTTGCAAGCTTGGAGTGAATTTGGGTATGATCTGGGCGCATGTACCAAGTTTTTTTTGTTGCTGCTACCCAATGCGCAGCGCGCAAACCCAATGCGCAGCGCACCCTTCTATGCGCAACGCCCTTGTAAATATACACTGGCCAGTGAGGCCCAATGCGTAGTGCACCACCCAATGCGCAGCGCACACTTCCTATGCGCAACGCACACCTCCAACGCTGTCCACGGATATGCAATCACAGTTTCAGCCTTCAAACACTTGAACACGATCTTGCTTTGGGAATTTGTGAACAAATAGACTTGTTTTCCCTTTTATATACAAACAAAATATCTCACCAAATCTGATTTGATTTAAATTGATCCAATAACCCACTTTGTAATGTTTGGCACTTTTTCACCTTTGGTCTTTTAATACAACACTGCTTTTTGATTTTCTCATGCTTTTCTGAGGTTTGGACTAATCATTTTTGTTGATTTTTGCAGGGATCTGGCATTTTGGCTTTGGAGAAGATCAGAGGCTTGCTCTGAAACCCTTTGAGATAAAACAATTACAATTATTTACAATAACAAATTTTAGTTCCAAAACAGAGTTTTGGACTAAAAATGTTTTAAAATGCTTTATGAAAAAACTATTAAATAAGAGTCTTTTGAAATCAACCTCATGGCCTGCAGGCTTGTATTATGTATATGCAAAGGACTGACAACCCTAGACTCTAGGACTTTTTAAGGAAACAAAACTTTTATGACAATGAATGCATGATTATGGACTTCAGTGATTTTTGAGAAAATTTGTTTTTTCACTAACCCTGCAGGGACAAACATGAGGAAACACAAGACAACCAGACCCCCTCGCCAGTCAATGGCATGCCCCTAGCGAAATGCAACGAAGTGGAACAAGCGAGACACCTAAAAATGACGTGCAAAAGCGAAAAGATCTCTGACGGAGGGATGTAAGGACCAACTCTAACAGAGTGATCATCAATGAATAAAACATAGTACTCATATCCACTCAAGGAAACATGAGACATCCGACCGCTCACATCGGAATGAATCAAATCAAGTATCCCAGTCGCTCTGCTGTCACTGCTGGGAAAAGGGGATTTGGAAAACTTGCCCATCGCACAACCTCTGCAAGTATCAAAGTGATCAGTACTGAAATCTGGCACACCTGTAATGATCTCCCGCAATGTCCTCAAGGCTCCATGATACATATGTCCCATCCTGCGGTGCCAAATCTCACACAGCTCAGAACTGCTAGCTCTACTATCGGTACTACTGCTTAATGCCAAAAGGGGCTGGAATGCAAACTTGTACACCTTTGCATGGCGTACACCTATCACTCTAGCTAAATCAGCTGGAGTGCCCCTGGGATACATCAACACCTGTCCTCCCCTGAACAGTACCTCATATCCTCTGTCCTCCAAAGCTGAGACGGATATGAGGTTCTTCCTCATCCCTAGCACATAAAGAACATCTGACACTTTCAAGGGAGGTTTGGACTCCCTCTGAAATGTTAGTGTCCCCACCCCGGCTACTCTAACAACTCTGTCATCACCGAGTACTACCTCTATATCAGTGCCACTCTCTGAAAGCTCTGAGAAGTACTCACGGACTCCTGTCATGTGACGTGAAGCCCCAGTGTCCACATACCAGATACCTGAAGATGCTCTGCTAATCGAGGGAAAAGCATGCTCCCTCTGAACCTGTGTGGCAGGTGATCCTGCACTAGAGGACTCACATGTAGTGAACACAAACTCCCGGTCAAAACGACCTGCAAAGTCCTCAATCTCTGCTGAAGCTGCCACGTCCTGGTTCTTCCCCTTCTTCTTCTTCTTCTCCGGACACACAACTGCATAGTGTCCCATCTTTTGGCAATTCCAACACTTCACCTTGGAATAGTCCTTCTGTGTGTTCCCCTGTTTACCTTTGCCTTTGCCTTTGCCCCCACCACTGCTTGTGGAAGCCTGCTTCTTCCCTTTGCCTTTCTTGCCTCCTGCCACCAGTGCTACATCCTCATCCTGCTCAACTGGCTTCGCTGCCCCAAGCTGACCTTTTCTGATCTCTGTCTGAATGCAATCATCCCAAAACCTCTCCCATGTGGGAAGGGCCTCACGTGCACAAACCCCATCAGCAAAGTTCAACCATGAACGGGGGAGGCCATTCACTGCAATCCACACCAACTCAGTGGGTGGAATGGCCTCTCCAATCGCTGCCAACTCATCTCTCACATTAGTAATCTTTGTGAGATATCCAGCTGCACTATCATTACCCATCTTAATGTTCTTCAGCTTCTCCTTCAGGACCATCTTCCGGTTCTCATTGGTACTCTGGTAGAGATTGGACAATGTTGTCCACATCTCATGGGCATTGCCCTTTCCTCTCACATGAGGAATGCAATGGTCTTTGATTCCGTCTGGAATCAGCCTCTTACCCTTGTTTTTCTTTTTATTATAAGTTGTCAACTGAGTAGCATCAGTAGGCACAACAACAGGGTTTTGTGTGGTATGCACCATGATATCCCAGACTTCTGCCTCCTCAAAGATACTCTGCATTCTCTCCTTCCAAACGCTGTAATTTGTATGCCCATCCAGCCTATCCTCCACCCTCAATCCCAATGACATCCTGCTGTCCTAAAACTGAAAAATAGCACTGCTGTAGTAAAGATAAAACTGTTGTTTATGAAAAAAATCAGCTTGCTGGAATTTTCTGAGTGAAAAATCAGCAGCTGAAATTTTCCTTTTGCTGTCCCAAACTGTCCTTCAGCACTCAAGCTCTGATACCATGTAGAAATTTCTCATTTCCCACCCCGGTTTTCAGTTTCTCCTTATTTATCCCATATAGTTAAATGCCCTTTCCCATAACCATACATTTAACAAGCTGGAAAAAATAAATTTACTGAAAACACAAATTCTGGAAATTTTACAAAATGCAGGAAATTGCAGAAATAAAAATTAGCAGTAATAAACAGCCATTAAAACACATTTAAACACTGAGATTTTTGGTCAATGTGACCCTGGAAAAACCCCCTACAACTCTTGGGGAAAACTAGTTTGAGAGCTCTTCTTTATTTCTGGAAAATTCCTTTTTACAGTAAGAGAAATATTCAGCAAAAATCAGCAAGCAAACTTTTACAACTTATCTCAGCCTTGCTGAAACTCCGCCTTGCTGAAACTTCGCCCTGCTGAAACTTCGTTGTACAGACTTGCTTAAACTCCGCCCTGCTGAAACTCCGCTGCTGAAACTCCACTATGTTGAAACTCCGCTCTGCTGAAACTTCGCTGCTGAAACTCCGCAGCTCACTGTCCAGAAATCTCCCTTGCTCTCTTGCTCTCCTTCTCTCAATCTGCTCATGAAAGAATGAATGACCTTTTCCTCCTTTAATCTAACCCCAAGTGACTTTTGGGTGATCCCTAAATCCAATGGCTGAAATAGATTGAGATCTAAGGCTGAGATTAAATGTTCATTTAAATCTCACGGACTGTCTTCCACGTACCCTCTGGGTATATAGGAAGCCCCCTAGGCTCCCTTGAAACCTCGCCATAGATAAACCGTCGGCCGTCTTGCGGCTACAATACACCGAGAACAGCACTCGGAGAGATTACTTGCCTGTACGATAGGGTAATCGGGTTGTATGGCTAAGGGTACGGTCGATCCTCCTTAGTTAGAGCCCTGAAACATTGGGCTGAGCACTACTGCCAGACCCTTATGTATATTGCGATCTGTAGCACCTGACACTCCTCAAGACCATAGTTCCCTTTTCTATCGGGGGATCACGCATCATCTCTTCCAGATCTGCTTGTGAAAAAGGGGTGCAACAGCAGCAGACATCAGTCCCACAGTCTCAAGTTCGCAGATCAGTGATTCGGATCTATTAGATCCATCAGAGCTGCAAAGCCATCATATCCGCCATTCAGATACCGGATCTGAGTAGTGTGTGGGGTTCCTATACCGGGGCATAATTTTCGCAGGACTTTTTGCAGCATTGACATTTTGAAGATTTGGCGACTGCAGTATTCATAAGGAAGGAGTAAAACTCCGTTAGGAGTTTTAGTCTGAGATCTCTCGGGGCGCTTATTGGTGATCTAGCCCATCAGAATCAGGACGACGAGCTGAGCAAGGTGGTACCATTCAATTCTTACTGAATTTTTTTTGGGCGGTCCCAAATCTCAAGAACATCTGATTGGTGCATGGTAGAAACTAGAGCTCAAGCTATGGCCAATGAGAGGATGGACAACCTTGAAACAACCTTGCAATCCATCCAAAATCAAATTGAAAGCCTATCAAAACTAATCTTGAAGGGCAAGGAGGAAGCCCACGAGGAGGCGTATAATGGCAAGGGACACAGTGAGGGTGAGTCTAGCCACTCTCCTCACGCCTGGGGCACCCACCAACAATCTCGTCAGTGACGTCCCAAGTTGGATATGCATAAATTTGATGGGTCTCAGCCGACGACATGGATAGCACAAATGGAGTAGCATTTCAATGTGAATAACATCTTAGATGATGATACTCAACTTATGGTGGCGAGCATGTACTTGGACAATGAAAGGTGGCAATGGTGGGAATGGCATCAACGTTGCAGTGGATCTTTTCGGACTTGGACCACCTTCAAAAAAGCTCTTCAAGACCGCTTTGACCAAGAATCTTATTTTTTGGGTCGTCTTACTAAGCTCCAACAAACTAGCACAGTGGACGAATATATTACAGCCTTCGAAGCCTTAGCCTTCCGCACCTAGGATCTCTCAAATGCGTTCTACACGGAATGTTTTATCAGCGGCCTTAAAGAAGCCATAAAAGCCCAAGTCCAACTGCACCACCCTCCCACGTGGATAGAGGCTTGCAAGGTAGCTCTTAACGTGGAACGTGCGTTAGCAACCCAGTATAGTCGCCCAAATTTCCCCGCTAAGGGTCGCTCCCCACAGGCTCACAGCACCACTCAAACACTTAAGGTCCAAAAGGTGTCACCTGCAGAAATGGCCGAAAGAAGAAAGCAAGGATTATGTTACTACTGTGATGAAAAATACTCCCCAGGTCATAAATGCAAAGAGCCCAAATTTTTTCAAATTGATGCCACTGACTATAGCTCATCGGAGGAAGATCGACCACTGGAGAAACATGAGGAGGTAGAAGAGGACAACCAACAGGACAATGTACCTGATGAACCAGTTATTTCGCTGCATGCTTTGGCAGGGATTTCTTCACCTCAAACTCTCAAAATCAGAGGTTTTATTGAACATCACCCAGTAGTAGTCTTGATTGATAGTGGAAGTACACATAATTTCATCCATCAAAAAGTCGCGGAAGCAGTGCATTGTTTTGTACGAGCAGTTTCTAACTTCCAAGTTCAAATTGCGGATGGGGGCACAATGAATTGTGAAGGCCGTTGTGAAAATGTCAAACTTCAAATGGGGGATTATCAGTTGAAGACCCATATGTTTTCCATACACATGGGAGGATGCGACATTGTCCTTGGCGCTGACTGGCTCCACACTCTGGGGCCTATCACAATGGATTTACATGAGTTATATATGAGTTTTAAGCAGAAAAACTCCACACATACCCTCCGGGGACTCCAGGCGGGAGCTCCCTCTATCATCAGCTCGCATAGGATGGAAAAATTGCTAAAAAAGGGCCATCATGGAGTTATAGCTCAATTTAATGCCATCCAGGCAGTCGCAACCAAGTCTCTGCCAATTCATCCGGAGATGCAACAGATTTTAAATAACCATCGACCGGTCTTTGACAAGCCTCATGAGCTTCCACCCTCAAGAGGGGAACATGATCATAGCATCACCTTGGTTCCAGGGGCCCAACCCCCAAATGTGCGCCCATATAGATATCCGTTCACCCAAAAGAATGAAATAGAAAAAATAATCAAGGAACTTTTGGAAGCAGGTGTCATTCGTCCCAGCATTAGTCCTTATTCATCACTGGTGGTTATGGTGCTGAAGAAAGATGGGGAGTGGCGGATGTGTCCGAACTTAAGGGCTCTCAATAAGTTGATAGTCAAAGACAAATTTCCCATCCCAGTGGTTGATGATTTGCTGGATTGTTATAGCTCCAAATCTCACACTTATGGTTTGTGATGCTGCACTTATGGCCTAGGGCAACCCCTCCTTCCAGACCTGGTCCAAAAATTTAAAAAACAGTGTTTTATTCCCTGTACGCGACTTTGCCCTGTGTTAAACGCGTGTACACGCGGGTCTGTCATACCCAACCCGCGTGTATCTATTAAAACACTTAAAAAAAATATAATTTCCTCTTTTTCGGGCGGTGATCGCGGGTTTACCTGCTGGATCACCTGTTAGTGCCCGTGGCCCAACTGTTCCCAACCAACTCCTAACTAAAAAACTACTTTGGAGAGGGTATAAAAAGACATCAAAGGGAAGGCCAAGGGGAGAGAGAAAGGAGAGCAAGATTATTATGCTGAGATTTTTCCCTTAGACCAGGTCTGAAGTCCTTGGTGCATCCTGCACTTCCCCCATTTTGCATAGGAAACCCTTGTTTCCATGTGTATTGGTGATCATTCATCCTTGACATCATCATTGAGTAAGACTTGGAAGGAGCTCTTGTTGAAGGCTGGAGGCTGGAACGAATCCGGGAGGAAGCTTGCTTGGAGCCTGCTGAAGGTGTTCAGGTGATATCTTTCCGATATATGTACTTTATTTGCCTTTATATATAAAGAAACACGTCTTTGTTCCCGAATAATCTTTCTTTATGCTTATGAGATTCTTGTGGTGAATTCTTATGAAAGTAGTTACTTAAAGATTATTTATAACTAACTTTATAGCATAAAGATGATTTATACATAAACTTTTATACATGTACTGTTGTGTTCTTTGATTTGTTTATCTCCAGACTTCGAAGTTTCCCTCTACTTCCTCCAAGGATGAACGTCGCAAGTTACGTCACCTGGCTAAAAACTATGTTATCATTGGTGACACTTTATACCGTCGAGGGGTTGATTCAATTCTTCGACGTTGTTTAACCTTAGAGGAAGCAGAGTCTGTTCTTAATGATTGCCACAGTGGAGCTTGTGGTGGTCATCTATCCGGGCTTGCTACAGCCCAGCGCATCTTACGTGCCGGCTACTTTTGGCCTTCACTCTTTAAGGACTGTGTGGAAGCGGTAAAACGCTGTCACCCGTGTCAAATTTTTACTCGCAAGATGCGCGCGCATCCAGCTCCCCTTTTTCCCGTTGTCACCGTCGGTCCCTTTACTAAGTGGGGTATTGATTTTACGACTTGTAATCCGCCTTCAGCGGCAAATCACAAGTACATTATCGTGGCTGTAGACTACTTCACGAAGTGGGCTGAAGCCATGCCTACTTATAAGAACGACAGTGACACGGCAGCTTTGTTTCTTTTCAATCAAGTTATCTCAAGGTTCGGTATCCCAAGAGAGATTGTCACTGACCATGGCAGTCATTTCCAAAATCAGCTAATGTCCGAATTGGCTTTTAAATTAGGTTTCCGTCAAGAGCATTCGTCTCCTTACTATCCTCAGGCCAATGGACAGGTCGAGGCGGTCAATAAAACTCTTAAGACGATACTCCAACGGACAATCGATAAAAATCGGTCCAATTGGCACATTATGTTGTATCCGGCTCTTTGGGCATACCGAACCTCCGTTAAAACGGCTACTGGTTTTACTCCTTTTCAGTTAGTTTACGGGGTGGAATCTATCTTTCCGGTCGAATGTGAAATTCCATCTCTGAAATTGGCTGTCGAGCTTCTTCCTGAGACTTCGAGTCTCGAGGAGCGCCTAGTTCATCTGGAACATCTCGATGAGCAGCGTCGAGATGCCGCCACGACGAATGAGGCCCATAAGAAAAGGGTCAAAACTCAGTATGATAAGTCTGTCAGACCTCGTGTTTTTTCTGAAGGTGACCTTGTCTTGGTCTATGACCAAGATAAGGACGCCTTGGGGGCAGGCAAATTCAAGCCTATGTGGTACGGTCCTTTCATTATCAAACGAGTCTTAGAAAAAGGATCGTATGAGTTAATTGATTTCGAAGGAAACAAGCTGGCGGAGCCCCGAAATGGGCTCTATTTAAAGAAGTATTTTGCTTAGTTTTACCAGGCAATGGCTTCTTTGTATTTTATGTATATTTGTACATATCTTATCGAGCGTTTTTCTGATATCAGCACTTTTTGTCTGCTTTGGCAGGTGTTGATGGATGATTTGGTTTATTTTGGATTCGCCGATGGTGCTAGTCGGCACACTCGGAATCTTGCTTCCGCAGCTTGGGTACTTTATTACCCATCTGGTCAGTTGGTGACATCGAGAGGCGTGTGTATCGGTCCTGCTTCAAACAATATGGCCGAGTATACAGCTGTTATCAATTTATTATCCGAGGCAATCTCTTACGGGATCGACTCGTTGGTAGTGTATCTTGATTCTCAATTGATAGTGTCTCAGTTAAATAACATTTATCGGGTTAGAGATCCATCATTATATCGCCAATATTTAAGGGTGAGGTTGTTGCAAAGATCATTTATTTACATTAATTATTTGCACATTCCAAGATCTCAAAATTGGTTAGCTGATTCTATCGCTAATCAAGCATTAGACTGGCATATCAATCATTCATCATCATAAAATCATGCATCAAAAAGTCAAACTGTATATATATATATATCACAAAGCGTCTCGAGTGTACATATGTGTGTCCAAAAATATACAAAATTGGGACTCAAATGCCCATAATCATGTCAGGCATATCTAATGCCTCGGCTCTGGATGAGCAGCTAAATAACTAACTATAGCATTGGCCACGCGCCGAAAAACGCGAACCCAGTCACGTGGCATCCCAACCACATGACGCTGCATATCTGGAGGAAGGTCCTCTATCTCGGCCATCGGTACTTGATAGCTCAATCTCGCCAAGTGTCGCTGGACGTTGGCGAGGGTCCTTTCCGCATCCGCAGCCGCCTCTTCGGCTCCTCGGCCACGCCGTCCGTGCCGTGGGAATCCATCTGGTCGCACAGGCCCAATGTCTGAAACATGATCATCATATCAGTCATTTGAATCTCATCAAAAAAAAAATATATTTTTCAAAGTTCATCATTATGCTTGAAAAATCCTAAAAATCATAAAATCATAAAAATCAAAAAAATCTTACCGATCTCGCCCCATGCTGCATCTGGTGGCAGCACTAGGTCAGGATCTCCTCGGAAATCCAGTCCAGCATAGGGGTAGTCGTCTATGGCGATGATCTGTTGCTCCCACCAAGCAAAAAAGTCGTCGTCGAATGCATTCCTGGGCACTTCCCCACCCCCCAGACGTTTCATCAAGTCAGCCCACCGGCCCATACGTGGATCACGTGGACTACTGATGGGAACTGCTACCCTGGGGCGGAGTGCAGGAACCTTCTCGAAGAAAAATGTGCATAAAATGGTCCCATACCCAAAGTTCTTGGTCTGTCCCTTCCTGATAGAAGCAAGCTGCTCCTTCATGTTGGCAAGTAGGGGAGTACACCAGTCAAACACCGTGGTGAGACAGTCCACTGCTACGCTCATGTTTACTCGTGATGCCTGATGTAGCAAAGATGACCCGTTCACTCGAGCTATGGTGAACAGGATTATCCGCAGTGACAAACTCGCCACGTGTGGGATCGAGATCTGACTCCCGACCTTCCGATGACCTGGGCAGTAAAGTTGTACATAGTCGTCTACGCTGAGACTATTCCGGGTCCTGCCCCGGGAGTGGACTACCTCTCCCCTTCGGGAAAGGCCCGTGATGAAATATATATCTTCCACTTCTATCCTAAGTGGCATTTGATCAATCATAAAGGCTTCTTCCTCGACATCCCAGTAATCAATAAGTCTCTCGAGCAGACGCACATTTGCTTTCATATTCGGCAACTTAAAGAATTTTAACAATCCGCATCCCCGTAAGGCATCTAATGCCTCATCATTCTCCATAACTTCATTATCTACAGCTGAGTGCTCTCTTTCACGCCATGTGAGAGTCATCCTGGAAGAAAAAATCAATTTCATCCATTAGTTTTTTATATAAAAATTTTTCGCTGCGCACACGCGGTTTACCCTATACACAGTCGCGTGTAGGGCCGTCGTATACGCGATTTATATACATCCAACCCGCGTGTACGCCGCAGAGCAATTTTTTGCAAAAATCTAACGGTGAAACATTAATTAAACTTCCTAAAAACTATCACAATTGATTGCAAGACAAGTTTAGTGCTTACCTGGAAGTTTTCGGCAAGTTTGAACGGTTGAATAAGTCACGGGGAAAGTTTGCTCCTTTTGCTCCACAATTTGCTCTCCAAGTCAAACGGTGAAAATGGTAAGTCCAAAATTTCTTTTTATAAGTTTTGAAAATGCAAAATTTTTTCAAAATTTTATTTTGTTTGGTTTCATGTCACTTTTAACTTGGGAGCTTGGAATGTCGAGATTGAGTTGTTTTTTCAGGACATTTTGGACATTTTTCGACGGTTCGAGACGGTTCCATGACTGCTGACCCGTCATGGCAGGTATCGTGTTCTCACTGGCATATAGGTTAGGGACACCATTTTTCCGTTGCATTATGCATACTAGCCTCCATTTGACCGATACATCTGCCGTAGGGTCGACCCCATCATGTTATGGTTCGCAAGCCATTTTCACTCGCCGATTCTTTAAATCATGACATGATGGTAGAGCCATCCTTTTACATGGGCATCCTAGTTAGCACCTCACTGACATTTGTTGCCCATGCTGCTTCGTTTTGAGTAGGCTCGGGAGTCCTCTGTAGTCCCGCCATGACTTATGCGTTGAAGACTAATTCTTCCTTGCTTCTTCGCTTCGTTCTGGCCTTATACCCTAGAGGCTCCTATGTGTGTTGAGTTGTACTTCTGCATTGCATGTTGACCATTTGCACCTTTTGGCCTATAGCCGGCTTCACTTGGACTCGTGTTTAAGCCCACTTTTGACCATGACGTCTGCAAAAAATCAACCTTGCATACCCTTGAACTCTGCAGCTTGACATACCCAGATCCGTGGAAGGGACATACCTCTGAGTGTCACTGACCAGTTTTTCACCTCCCTGCATTGAGCATAGGAACGTTCCTTTCCCAGGAACTAGAGCATCTGTTTCACCGACACTCGTTCTTTCCACTGTACCATAGCATTCTTTTATTCTTTTTCCGGCTTATCAGAAAAAGACAAAAAAATTAAATATTCCAAAAAGAGCGGGAACAGGGACATTATTTCCATTTATTGTTGGCAGCTAGAGTCAGTCGTGTCGCCCTTGAACAAAGCACTCAAAACAAAGTCTCCTCCGCTTGGGTGGGATTTAGTTTGACTTAGGTAAGCCATAACCTTGTTATCGCGTCAGTTCTCCCCCGATTGGTTATCTCTTCCAATCATATGGAGGGTTCGTTCGTGCCTCCTGCATGACGAACTTATACAGATTCATTATATGCTGCCACATAGTCACATTGAGTCGTGCTTTTGTTCAAGGGAAGTTAGCCTGAGTCGGCCTTTCTGCGGTGTCTCTTGACTCATTCTTCAGTCGGCCATCCCTGGTTGTCAGTGTCATGTCTATCATCACATCAGTTATATTGGTCCTTCACTCGTGCCGGTTTGAGAAGGTCCCCATTGACTTCTTGCTGGCGGGTCTTGTCCTTATCGACGACGACACATTGCTCTGAGGGCAGACCTAGAGACCGCACCCTGGCCCTATTTTCATTATTGATAGGTCACCTTGTGCTCAGCATCGATCAGTATCATGGGTCTTTGACTGAGTGGTTTCCCTTGTGTTCGACATCAGCATACATTATCACACATTGGGATTCGTGCAGTACCTTGGTTTCCATTTGACCCTATTGGTGGATACCTCGCCTCTGTGTCAGCTTTCATTATTGGTTGGTTCAGAGGGTTTCTGCCGTGCGCTAGCCACATCTTGTGTACGCCGGAAACGTACTTCGGTTGGGTTACTACATTTTTTCGTCCGATTCCTTCCACATTATTGGCCTACGGGTTACACTCGCGCTAGATTGATGGAGGATGCCTTAATGCCTTCCTTCTAGCGGATCTTTCCCTATCGACTCCGACTCATTGCTCTGGGGCAAAGATCTAGAGTCCATTTGGCAGTACCTTGGGGTTTGCAGTCATTAGTGGCAGATTCCTCGCTATCGACAGTGGGAAACCATCATTGTCTCCTGATTGATAGATTCTTACAGGTGTTCGACTTCAGCTCATCTATTCACACTTGTTAGATTGTACTGGGTACCTTGACGCTCATTATCATTATCGGTGAGTAGTCTCGCGTTTGTTAACGGTATACATCAATGACCGGTAATCAAACGATTTCTCACATGGTCGACTTCAGATCATTTATTCCCATGGTGTAGAAATGTACCACGGCGGTCGGTGAAGACCTCAGGTTGTATCAGCATTCATTGGTTCACTTGACAGTTGCTCCTGTTGCTGCTAGTTGATACCATTCCACCTTATATGTTGCAGTCAGTCATGGCGACATTCTATATGCTGGCACCTGAGTTTGCAGTGTAGTACCATCCTATTCCATCATGTTCAGTTGGTACCTTATGGGATCAGTCTTTGATTTCAGTGATCCGTTGCATCTTTCAGCATCATTGACAGTTTTATATGTGATATTCAGACATGTACTTACTCATTATGATCAGATGATCCATTATGTATTTTTACAGTCATTTATACTTGTATACTTAGTGGATCCGCTTGTACTTGATATGCGGACATGCTTTACTTTTCCTGAGCATGGGTATGCCCGCCTCAGACAGTGTTTCTTTCTGATCTCCTTTCGGTGGCTTGGCAGGCTGAATTCTGGTGAAGTCCTCCTCGGTTTTTCGGCAGAGTTCCTTCCCTTGTACTTACTTAATGTATTTCGGCCATCATGTTCCCCTTCTGACCTCATACATTAGGGGGCATCTGTTATAGCTCCAAATCTCACACTTATGGTTTGTGATGCTGCACTTATGGCCTAGGGCAACCCCTCCTTCCAGACCTGGTCCAAAAATTTAAAAAACAGTGTTTTATTCCCTGTACGCGACTTTGCCCTGTGTTAAACGCGTGTACACGCGGGTCTGTCATACCCAACCCGCGTGTATCTATTAAAACACTTAAAAAAAATATAATTTCCTCTTTTTCGGGCGGTGATCGCGGGTTTACCTGCTGGATCACTTGTTAGTGCCCGTGGCCCAACTGTTCCCAACCAACTCCTAACTAAAAAACTACTTTGGAGAGGGTATAAAAAGACATCAAAGGGAAGGCCAAGGGGAGAGAGAAAGGAGAGCAAGATTATTATGCTGAGATTTTTCCCTTAGACCAGGTCTGAAGTCCTTGGTGCATCCTGCACTTCCCCCATTTTGCATAGGAAACCCTTGTTTCCATGTGTATTGGTGATCATTCATCCTTGACATCATCATTGAGTAAGACTTGGAAGGAGCTCTTGTTGAAGGCTGGAGGCTGGAACGAATCCGGGAGGAAGCTTGCTTGGAGCCTGCTGAAGGTGTTCAGGTGATATCTTTCCGATATATGTACTTTATTTGCCTTTATATATAAAGAAACACGTCTTTGTTCCCGAATAATCTTTCTTTATGCTTATGAGATTCTTGTGGTGAATTCTTATGAAAGTAGTTACTTAAAGATTATTTATAACTAACTTTATAGCATAAAGATGATTTATACATAAACTTTTATACATGTACTGTTGTGTTCTTTGATTTGTTTGTCTTGCAGGTCAGAGAAAGAAGAAGGGAACTCCAAGAAGGGTTTGCACCCTAACGGTCTTCTCGGACGTAGGACCTTAGGTATGTACCCTAAACATTAGAATTTGCTTAAAAGTAAAAAAGATGGCTGTGTGTGTGTGTTTCTTTGTATAAGCAATTTTCAGTCTGGTAGAGTCTCAGCCCAAAGGACTCTAGGGGTACTTTCCCTTCAACCATGGATGAACTCAATGGGGCTCAATTCTTCACTAAGCTGGATCTGCGCTCAGGCTACCACCAAATTCGCATGAAGGAAGTCGACATTCCAAAAATTGCTTTCCGCACTCATGAAGGCCATTATGAGTTCCTAGTCATGCCATTAGGTCTTTGTAATGCCCCATCTACTTTTCAGAGCCTTATGAACCACCTTCTCAAACCATATCTCCGGAAATTTGTCCTTGTCTTCTTCGATAACATCCTCATCTATAGTTGCACTTGGGCCGCACATCTTCAGCATGTAGATCTACTCCTACAACTGCTCCGCAAGCATAAATTATTTGTTAAAATGTCGAAGTGTGCGTTTGGCATGAAAGAAGTTGAGTATTTGGGCCACATTGTGGGGCGTGAAGGTGTCAAGGTGGACCCAAAAAAGATCCAGGCAATGCAGGAGTGGCCTCAACCTCGGACCTTGAAAAGCCTGAGAGGATTCTTGGGTCTCACAGGCTATTATCGCAAATTTGTCCATAATTATGGTTGCATAGCAAAGCCCCTCACTCAAATCCTGAAGAAAAATTCATTCTTCTGGAATGAGGAAGCACAACAGGCCTTTACAACTCTCAAAAATGCCATGTGTTCCAATCCAGTCTTAGCACTACCTGATTTCACCAAATCTTTTGTCATTGAATGTGATGCTTCGGGTACAGGTATTGGGGCAGTCTTAATGCAGGAAGGACGACCTTTGGCCTTCACCAACCAACAACTCAGTGGGAAGAATCTGGGCCAATCTACCTACGAGAAGGAAATGATGGCCATCTTACATGCAGTCGGGACCTGGTGACCTTACTTATTGGGGTGACGTTTCCAAATCCGCACAGACCATCACAGTCTTAAATATTTTTTGGAGCAACGCCTATCCTCCCCACAACAAAATAAATGGCTAGCCAAAATGCTGGGATATCATTATGAGATCATTTACAAGAAAGGGCAAGAAAATAGGGTAGCAGATGCATTGTCTCGCCAATTTGAGGAGGAAAGTACCCTGCTAGCAATTTCCCTTCCCATTCCAGAATGGATTGAAGAAGCTCGCCGGGAATGGTTTTCACATACCAGGCTCTCCCAACTCATTTCTCAATTGTAGACGGATCCAAATTCCAACAAGGGCTACTCGTGGCAGGATGAGATTCTTCGCTATAAGGACAAAGTCGTCATATCACCAACCTCCACCCTCAAAAGTCGCATTTTGGCAGAATTGCACTCATCCCCCATTGCAGGACACTTAGGCTTTCAGAAGACATATGCTCGCACCAGAAGATCATTTTTTTAGACATGTATGAAAAAGGACATCCTTACTTTCGTAGCCGAATGCGATGTCTGTCAACGACACAAAGGGGAGACAGTCAATACACCAGGCACATTACAACCATTGCCCATCCCGACATCAATATGGACAAAGGTTTCTATGGATTTCATTACAGGTCTTCCAAAGTCAGGAAACAAGTCAGTCATCATGGTGGTTGTGGACAGACTTTCGAAGTATGCTCATTTTTGCGCCCTACCCCACCTGTTTACACCAACTTTGGTCGCTCAATCTTTCATGGATCAGATCTTCAAATTGCATGGCATGCCCACTTCTATTGTGTCCGATCGTGACCCAATATTCACAAGTAATTTTTGGCAGGAACTCTTTAGGCTACAAGGCACTCAACTGAAACTCAGTACTTCCTATCATCCACAAACGGATGGTCAAACTGAAGTCGTCAACGAATGTCTGGAAACCTACCTTAGGTGTTTCACTTCAGAAAAGCAACTTCTTTGGGTACAATGGTTACCTCTGACTGAATGGTGGTATAACACCAACTATCATGCCACCACCAAAATGACTCCCTATGAAGCAGTCTATGGTCAACTCCCTCCTTCCCCTACTTCTTATATTAAGGGATGCTCGAAGGTACAAGCAGTGGATCAACTCCTACAACACCGCGCCACCATGCTCTCCCATCTTTGAGAGAATCTTCATCAAGCTCAAAACTGCATGAAGAAACAAGTAGACCATAATTGCTCAGAGCGCCAATTTCAAGAAGGGGATCATGTCTTTTTACGGCTGCAACCATATAAGCAAACATCACTCAAAGACAAGGGTTGTCAGAAACTATCTCCCAAATTCTACGGACCATATCAAGTACTTCAGCGCATTGGAGAAGTGGCTTACAAGTTGGCCTTGCCGCCTACTGCAAAAATCCATCCAGTTTTCCATGTCTCATGCCTCAAGAAAGTGATTGGGAACAATTGCAGAATTCAGACCAGTCTACCTGAATTGGACGAAGAAGGGTCAATCTGGCTTCAACCCGAACAGGTCCTAGACACACGAGACAAGCACCTGCGCGGCCGCATGATTAAGGAAGTCCTCGTCAAATGGAAAGACACCTCTCGAGAAGATGCAACTTGGGAACCGACCACTATTCTTCAGCAGTTTCCGCAGCTTCAACCTTGAGGACAAGGCTAGTCTTAAGGGGGAGGGCATGTTAGGGTCCCACCCTAACCCCCTTATTTATGTAATGGGATCACGTCATAGTCAAGAGTCAATAAAGCCCATATTAATACTTGTAAGTGGTTAACCCACAATTAATGACGGGACCACAGTTAGTTGCAAATGGCCGTAGTATTAGATAGATGGTATTAATAAAACCCACGGTATTGATCCGTGGTATTGCATGTATGAGTCATATATAAAGGATAGAGACTCCCTGCAAGGAGCATCGTGTCTTATTTTTGTAAGCGAGCTCTGCTCTATTGGAGGTTGCCCCCTCGAAGAGACAAGTGAACATTACTCTCTGAATAATAAAATCATTGTTGTTCTGTGTTCTTTTCTTCGCATATTCTATATTTGGGGTATCATTTTGCAGGTTAAGAGCATAACAAAATCTAGACAAGATATTCTCCTCAATAAACTTAATTACTACTGCATCAGTAACATTTCTGACTGGAATTGCTTCCACCCATTTAGTAAAGTAATCTGTTGCAGTGAGGATCCATCTATGTTGATTACTTGAAGTGGGGTGAATCTCTGCAATAAAATCTAATCCCCATTGAGAAAAAGGCGCTGAAACTATTGATGGAATGAGTGGAAGAGCTGTTAATTTTTGTTTACCAGCAAACATTTGACAAGGAATGCATCCTCTTACCTTTGCCCCTACTTGTAAGAATAATGTAGGGCAATAAAATCCTCCCCTCAAAATCTTGTATGCTGTTGCTCTCCAATCATAGTGCCCCCCACAAAATCCTGTATGAAACTGATCAATGATGCCTTCAGTTTCTGATTCTGTTAAACATAATAACAAAATTTTAAGTGGATATTTCCAGTATAAATTTGCATTTATAATGCAGTACTTGACTGATTTTAACTTGAGGGTTTTACACTGGGTTTTGGAGAATGATGCTGGACACTCAAAATGGATCAAGAAATTTATAATATCTTGATACCATTTTGACAACAAGAATTTTTCATCAATGTGTATAGGACTGATCTACTCTGAATATGGAGGTTCTTGTCGATTCTCCCCTGTAGGATGAAGGGAAGGTTCTTGTGGATTCTCCCCTTCTGCAAGGACAGAAGGTTCTTGTGGATTCTTACCTTGTATTTCTAAAACATAATTGATTCCAAGAACTTTGCAGTTTGATTCAACCAGAAGCTTAGCTAATCCTTGACCTTTTACTAGCTTGGTAGTCTTGATAGTTAGATCAAACTCCAGAATTTGAGTGATCCATCTACCTCTCTTCCCATCAGTGTCTAGTTGGGTTAAGACGATTTTTACAACACTATTTGGGACATAAGCAATAATAGGTGAGTGTAAGACATACATCTTGAATGATTTTAGGGCTTGAATAAGGGCATAGGCTTGCTTCTCAATGATGTCATACTTTAGCTCAACATCTCTCATAACCTTGCTGAAAAAGGCTATGGGTTGGTCATGGGAATCTTCATTTTTCTGTAATAAAATAGCAGCAAGGGTTGTTTCAGAGGCAAAAGAGAAAATACTAAATGGCTTAGTATAATCAGGTCTGGCTAAGATGGGAGCTTCGAAGATAGCCCTTTTTATTTGTTCAAATGCATGCCTAGAAGAAGGAGTCCATTTGAATTCATGATCCTTTCGGAGCATGTCTGGTATATCTTTGACAATTTTTGCATAATTGGGAATGAATCTCCTTAGAAAATTAATCTTGCCCAGAAAAGCTTGAATCTCCTTTCTGTTTCTAGGCAAGGTCAATGATTCTATGGCAGATACTCATTTGGGATCAATTACTACGCCATCCTTCGAAATTATATGGCCCAACAATTTTCCTTCTTTAACAGAAAACAAGGACTTCTTTGGGTTCAATGATATTCCAAATTTTCTACACCTGTCAAAAACCTTCATCAGGTGCTTTAAATGTTTCTAATCAGACTTAGAAAAAATAGTTATATCATCAAGATAAATAAACACAAATTTATTTACCTAACCCATGAAAGTGATGTCCATAGCTCTCTGAAACATTGCTCCAACATTTGTTAAGCCGAATGGCATCCTTGCGTACATGAATGTACCCCAGGGTGTAGTAAAGGTTGTTTTCTCTCTGTCTGCTGTATCAATGTTTACCTGATTATAGCCTGAAAAACTATCAAGCCTAGACAGTCTTTGTGCTCTTGAAACCATTTGCAGTAACTGATCCATTTTGGGCAAAGGATAATTATCTTTTAATGATGCCTTATTCAGATTTCTAAAATCCATGCAGAGTCTTATTTCTCCATTTTTCTTTCTAACAGGAACCAGATTTGCAACCCAATTAGAATATCTAAGAGGGAGGATGATCTGTGCATCTAACATTTTCTTAATTTCTCTTTCTACAGTTGGTAAAAGCGCTGGATTTATCCTTCTAAGCTTCTGTTGATACGGTTTTGCTTCTGGCTTCAGAGGAATCTTGTGCTGTATTAACGATGTATCATAGGTTTTTAAATCAGCGTAAGTCCAGGAAAAAATGTCTTTATAATTTTGCAGCAACTTAAAATATTGAGTTTTGATTTCTGGGTCTAGAGATGTGCATAATTTGATGTTTTCAATATCTTCATCAGTTCCAACGTTAATTTCTTCTACGTCATCTTCTGAAGAAATAGACTGCGGGTTTCTGAAAACATCGTTTTGATCGAATAATTTTTCTAAAGGAATGAGTCCCTTTGGAATAAAATTATTTGATAATTGGATATTGTCGTGATTAGCAATCTGGGCTTTAAAATCTGAAGTATCATTCGCTTATGCGTTTTCTTTTGTTTCAGCTTTATCTTCATCGATTTGCAGAAATGAAAAATCATCTATTACCTGCAAAAATGATTTCAGCTATTCATCATCTTCAAATATTTGCCAATGTTTGAGGTTATCTGGGATAGAAGGCCTGTATTTGACTTGAATATGATATAGTACATCAGTATGATCAGGAATTTTAAAAGCGCCGGCAGAGACAACTAAGGCATCTGCGTGAACGTTTTGATCTTTGGGAATGTGAGTCAAATTAAAAGCATTGAACAGGTTTTCAACTGAATTGCATACCTCATTTCGATAGGACCTAAGTCTTGGGTGCTTGGTTTGACAAACATTCTTTACTTGCCTAACAATAAGCTAAGATCAGTAAAAACGTTTAAGTTTTGAACTTTTAGGCTTTTGACTAGCTGCAATCCTAAAAGGAAAGCTTCGTATTCAGCAACATTATTGGTAACTTCAAAATCTAATCTACATGATTGTGTTATATTTTCATTTTTAGACAAAATTAAAACTACTCCAGCTCCTGCCCCATCTTTCGTGCAAAAGCCATCAAAGAACAATTTCCAAATATCGGTTTGGTTTGGTTCAGAACTTTCAACTACCTCTTCAATCTTGAATTGAGTTTTATGTTGGTTTGAAGTGAGATGAAAACATCCAAAGTCTTGAGCTATGGCATAAATTGGATGGTTCCTTGGCTGGTCAGTCTTACAAATAGTATGTGCAAATTTTACCTCTCTATATAATCTTAACTGCTCTCCTCCATAAACAGGAATAGTAGCATATGACATGTCCATCTGTAGAGTTCCCCTAGTTTGGCACAACATGACCTAGAAAGGAGCATTCCAAACTTGGGAGGGATATCTGTGACAACAATGTCAAGTACTACACTTTTGACTGGGATTTGGGCAAGGGTAACCACTAAATCCTTGATCAATCCTAGACAGGGCACCCTTTTAGAATCAAAGATGTACAGGTCATGGTAGGATTTACTGATGTCTAATTTCAAAAGGTCCATAATGGATTTTGGCATAAGGTTGTGTGATGCTCCTGAATCAAGCATACAATTGTATAACATGGAGTCATTTGTTTTAAGAGTTACATAGAAAGGCAGTACTATCTCATATATCATGTCTGAACTAGGGCCAAAGACTACTGCTGGTTTTTCATCTTGTAGACATATGACATCACCTTCTGCATCTACCGAGGTATTTTGAATCCATTTAGTGACTTGGCTTTTGTAACCAGGGTTTTTAGAAAGTTCTGACAATGGAATTAGGATTTTAACCCTCTCTAATTATTTTTCAACATTAAATGCAGTCAAAATGTTTTTACCAGCTTGGGTAGTATCAATTAACTGATCTAAGGGCTGAATAAGAGTTGTTTGAGCTTTAGTAGTTTTGGCACGTGGTTCAATCATTGGAGCTTCCTTTGGAGGTCTCCCAGGACCAAGCCTAGGCCTAAGATCATACCTTTTGTTTAATTCTACAATTAAAAATTCAGAAAAAGCATGATATTTAGATACCTGTGCAGCTTCCTGTTCTTCTTGAACCTGATTCTGTTGTGAGAGAGGAATGATGGCTGTTTGATTGGAAGAAGAAGAATCCATACTATTAATATCTTCAGTAATTGTCATAGTATTATCATCAGGTTGTTGGTCATCTATCAATAGAGGAGTAGGAACCTGTTGATCATTGGTAGGTCTCTGAAGAATTTGTAGTGGTTGGTTTCTTTTATACTGACCTTGATTTTGGTTTTGGGGCCTAGTAACTGTTTGTTGTATGGTCCTAGGTTGGGTCTCAATATTTGAAATCCTATTTGATAGGTTTCTAAGAAGAGATGTTATTTCATCTATTTTTGAGTCTTCTGATTTAGTCTTAGAGGAACTAGAGGCTTCTTGAACAGATTTGAGTTTTCTTTGGGACTTTTCTTCCTTAAGTTTTAAAGAAGTTGAGGCTGCCCTATTCGCTTCTACTTCTATAGCATTTGTTTGCATGTCTTCAAGAGTTCTTGAAGTTCTCTCTCGTAGCATAACAACAAAGTCATCATCGAAATCTTTGGAAAATCTAGACCTAGCTGCTGATACAGGAGGCTTACAATCAGTAGGCATTTTGTAATAGATTTTGTTGAATCTCTTGATAAAATCTGAAACTGGTTTACCGAAGTTCCTTTTAAGCTCTTCAAATTCTGTGAGGAAGTAAAGAGGACCGTTTTTGACACCCCACTGATTTTTAAATATGGTTGTAAGCTCTTACAATTTCTAATGGTAGTTGCTGGTAACTGCCTAAACCAAATCCTCACATTTCCTTCAAGTGACTATATAAACAATCTCATATAAACATTCTCTTGTTTAGTATTCATGTTGTCTACAAAGTCTAGGAAAGCTTGAAGATGGTCTTCAGCTGAGGGACTAGTTTCTCCATTGTACTTGGGAAGGTATTTTAAGTATCTAGGTGGGAATGCATCAAGGTTATTAGGTAAGACTAAGGCAACATATCTAGCCTGTACAATAGGTCGGAAAGCCATGATAGCAGGTGGTGTTTGAGGTGTTTGTGTGGATGTAGAGGATGAAGAAGAAATAGAGGAAGAAGTTGGTGTTTTAGGAGCTGATGAACTAGTTTGAGGTGAAGGAGGAGGAGCTCCTGAAAGACTTCAAAGGAGTCTTAAGAACTAGCTTTGGGACTTGTAAAGGAATACCTTATTTTGATTCAAAGAGAGGATTGGTATATACAGAAAAGGTCTCTTCAGTCTGTTCAAAAGAAGAAGCTTCAAGTTGGTAAAAAATGGAAGGAAATGGGTAGGTGGTAGGGGATATGAAATCTGTGGGTTTATATTCAGGAAGATTGACACCCAAATCAGATTCCGTTTTAGGTGATCCTGGTGGTGGTGTGGGTCTTGGATGAGATTCTAATGAATGAATAAGGTATGCTGACTTAAAATCAACTCCTTTATTTAGAATTTTAGCAACCCTAGGTGATAAATGGGAGTAATCAGGATCAGATGGGATATTACTATAAGGGTCAAATGATTCTAATTCTTCAGACTGTAGGACTGAAGAGGAAGAAGAAGATGGTTGGTGTCCCCTTTTAGAACTGGCTTTTCTCAGAAGCCTTTCAGGATCTAACAGAGGTTTAACTATGTCAGCTTCTGAACGAGATCTGGTATGTTTATAAGGTGCCAGCTTGGGAGTGTGGAGTCACCTAGGTGAATGATTTTAACCTTTCTAAACCTTTAATCACCTTTAAAGGAAAGAATGAATGAATATCGTTGTCCCAAGGGAAACTTGAATGAAATTCAAATCCCTGGCAATGGCGCCAGTCTGATGTTGTACCTCTGAGATAGTAGTAGGTCAAGCTACCAATGCCAGAGCATCTAAAATAATTGTTTTGGGGGTTTTTGGTTTTAATTTTGGAAGACCAATGAAAGAAGACAGATGTAGAATTAAAGTAATTAATCCTTTGGGTTATATTAATACTTCAGCAGAGGGCTGCTATAAAGCATTACACAGTGATATAGATCAAAATAGTGGTGAGTAGAAGACAACAAAAAATATGATTATCACAGTTTCCAAACTATAAAATAGAACAATCATAAGTTGGAAAACCTTCTAAACTACGTTCAAAAGATTCAAGGCAGTATACTTAAGCTTACACAAGATGCTGATGATTTATTGATTAGAGGGGATTAGCTACACAGACAGTTGCATTAATCCAATCTCTTAATAGATGATCACTTCAGGAGCTTATAGGAATCAATTGAAACTCTAATTGTTCCTACCTAGATATCTCTATAAGTCATAAGCATATGAAGAAAAACATAATGATTGAAAACTGGAAAAACTTACAGGATAACACAAAACTATGTAAAACCAGATTCAAAATCCTCTGTTTTGTATTAAGGCCCCAGAAAGACTGAGTACATCAAGTGTCTACAAAAGCTTCCTTCAAAGGTGACTTCCAGGTTCAAAGTAGAATTAACAGTCAAGACTTTACAAGCAATGAACTATGAATCTTCAACTCCGAACCCATAACATCTCAAGAAGAGAGTTATTTATACAATAATAAAACTACAAATATCTTAAAACTGTTTAAGATTTATTCAAGGAAAGGAAAAGATCTTCATGGCAAGAAGATAGGGGCAGCTGTTTGAACTGCTTCTTGCTGTCCCCTTTATTCAGGTTGTGCTGGCTTTTTGTATGATATTTTGCCCCTTTATGCTGCTTGGTTGTTTACATTCTTCACGCTGGCCGATTGCTTCTTTTAACCTTTTATTTGATATGTTTAAAATCTCTGTTTAATCTCTTTTGACCTGGCTGAGTGACCTTTACTGTGCTCCTTTCTATCTTTACTGTGCATTCCAATTTTTACTGTGTTTTTACAGTAAATCGCTCATATTTTGTCTTCAAACTGTTACGCAGGCTTTTTGTTTATAAACCTGGAACATTAGTCTTCACCTGCAAAATCCAGAAATCATTAAGAAAAAATATGGTGACAAAGGAGGTCTTTAATGGCTCTGCTGAGCTTGAAATGCTATCGGAGGAGTCTGGGGCGTATCGGAGGGTAAATGATGGTTTTTATGAGCCACAGAGGCATTATTGGGCTGCGCTGTGTAAAACAGGAAAAATAGAGCAAAAGATGGCTTTTATGTGTTTAATGGGGAAAAACAGTTAACCTTTGAACTATCGGGCGAAAGTGAACAGTGATGGAGAGAGTACGGAGGGATTAATCATGGCGGGAATAGCTTAATGGTGGTTAAAACGTGATTAGCATTAAAATGGAGGTTTCGGGTCATTTCTCGTTTAAATCAAAAAATCGATTTTACACAGAAAACCTTTACAAAACGCATATGGGCGGACTTGAATATATATAAATCGAAGCAGATAATGATATCGGGTCCAGGCTTTATTCGCATATCGCAATCGTAGTATGGCGGGGGAAAGCGCTTCGCAAAGGCATATAATAATGGGCGGATGCAACGTGAAATAATATATGACATATAACTATGTCGGGTCTGGGCTTTAATATCGCAGTCAGGGATCAGAATGCGCAAAGGGTTATGGTATTAGCGGGACTGCGATGAGGGGCGGATGCGATATAGTACTGAGTTGTGATATATATTGTTTCGGGTCCGGGTCTTCCATATCGTAGTCGGGAATCGCAATAGGCGGAGGGGAATGCATTATTAGCGGGACTGCGAGGGAAGCAGATGCGATATGGAATGAAACATGATATATATATGCGTCAGGTCCGGGCTTCCCATCTCATATCGTAATGCGTGGGTGTATACATGTTTAAAGGGTTCTTTGATCCCGCTGATGCGATATATGTTTAAATACATAGTTTTATTAATAAAACTATGGTATTTGCATGTTTAAAAGCCCGCGGTCTTGCCGATGCGATATTTGTATATATTACATAGTTTTTAAACAAAAACTAAGGATTTTCGGGTTATTATAATAAATGGAGTTATATTATACAGGAAAGGGAAAATTAAGGGTTTAATACACTAAGTTAGTGTTAATATGGAATATAGCGGAAAAGGGGAATAACACTAAGTAAAATGCCCTTTTTGGTTTATGAATGTTTTGACTTTTCATATAGCATTTATACTTAGGGTAAAGTTATTTTTATGGGTTTTTCGGATAAAAGGGAATTTACATGGTAAAAAGGGATTTTCCATAGTAAAAAATGTTTTTACATCGTAAAAAGGGATTTTAATGGTAAAAAGGGATTTTGTATGGGATTTTTTACTTTTCCTAGGTAAAAAAGGGATTTTTTATCAAAATGAATAAATATAAACTGTATGATGAAAGGAAGGGAAATTAGTCAATATATGGATGAATAAGGATGAGGGAAGTTAAGTAATTGATCTTGCAGACCTCAATTTGCTTTGTGTAATGGCCTCATGGACATAGAAACATATGATGAAACATGATAAATGTATACTTTGTCCAATGAATAATCAAACTTCTGCAACCTTTCTCTACTTACCCTTTGCTTATCCTATCATTTTTTTCCTTCACTTAATGGGTGCATTTAAGCTAGCAAAACCTTATCCTTTCTTCTTATTTAATAAAAACAAACTATCTAATTCTACCTTTATAACCTCCAAGGGCTCAGATTAAATTGATGAACACCTTATTATTCTCTACCTAACTACTGATCTACCAAGATTAAACAGTTTGGACAGATCTTTATTCTCTAACTATAACATCAAATTTAAAGCATGAAGTAGTCAAGATTAAACAATTTGACTGTCATGGGTTGTGGCATTTAAAACAAGTTGCACACATCCATTATTTTGCAGAAACAGAGTAGTGGCATTTAGACTTGCTCACTTTCAGAGTTTATTTGTTTTCTTTCTACCTAACATTTTCTTTTGCCTTGATTTTTTTTAGAGTAGCTAACCTAACATTTTCTTTGATATGGACATTATCATTAAAAATATATTTTTTCACTATGTTATGTCCATATCCTAACTTAACATTTTTGAAATGTTCTATCTAATCAAAACCAAAAAATGCTACAACAGGGTGGATGAGTCAAATTTGGTATATCCCCACTTGGTTGGGAGATGGATGTATGTATGAGTCATTGGTGATAGGAAGGTCATTGGTGATGTATGTTATTCTTTTAGCAAATCTTTTTGCAGATTTTGCTTGTGCTCAGGGGGAGCATGACCCTTTGCCCTTGATGTCAAAGGGGGAGAGTGACTTGGTGTTGTTGTTGCCATCAAGTCCAAAGGGGGAGATTGTTGGCATTATGATACAGGTATTGTCCTTGATGGCAACTCACTCAGATGAAAGATCACAGTACAACAGGTTAACAACAAAGAATTACAGATCAGTCTACACAGAATGAAGAAAGAGAGGTATACGCAGGTTCACCTTGACCAAGCTGCGTATACACGCAGGTTCACTGACCACAAGTAGCGTATACGTACACATGCACTTTCACAGAAGGAAAAGCACGTATACCTTGGAAAACTAAGTTTTTGGTTCGAAGTATTTGGTCCATGGTATTTTGATCCATGGTATTGGTCCAAGGTATCTGGTCCGAGGTATTGACCCTAGGTATTTGGTCCAAGGTATTGGTCCTAGGTGGTTTTGGTCCATGGTATTGAGAAAGGCCTAAAACTATAAAAGGAGGAGAATATCATTAGGCCAAAGTGTGCAAGTATCGAATATCTGATGAAGTGTGAGATCTAGTATGTAGGTTATTAGCTTATGGTGCTGTGCTTGATCTGAACCAAGGATGAACTTTAGCGGTTGATGGAGGATAAGATCTAATGATGGATCGATATCTTAAGTCTTGAAATGAACTATCTTTATATGGTTTGATCATGTTTATTCTAGATCTGTATACTGACGCATGTGTTGTTCTGTAAATATTATGATCTAGGTATAACTGAAGTTTGGAATAGCTGCAGAATTATGAATTAATATTTGCAGATGTATATGCTAGTTGGCTTTGAAGAAAACGTGTATACGCGCAGGTTCGACACATGGAAGTAGTGTATACCTTATAAAATATGTTTTAGTTGTTTCTGTTTACTGTTGCAAAGTTCTGGGTTCTGGTTTGGGTTATGGTTACTGTATTCTGGTGACAGTATTCTAAATGATCAGATTGATGGGTTGTCAAAGTGATTGATTGATTCAGTTGTGGTTGGTTCAGAAAGTGATTGGTTGATACAGATGTATTTGATGACTGAATTACAGTTATGATGTTGTTGATGGATCCAGTCTGAAAATTTATGAAATGTGGTCCCTGGAGGAAGAGAGAAGGCCGTAGCCTTCTGTAGGTCGGTGCCTACGTACTAGTAAACATATCGGCTAGTATAAGAGCTAGGGGGTTGTAGCTCCCTTCCAGGAGAAGCTGGAGAACGAGAGAAGGTTGTAACCTTCTGCAAGTAGAAGCCTGCGTACTGGTATAAGTCTGCACCAGTACAAAATTGTAAATAGATTTCTTATTATTAAAAGAATACAAAGATGACAGCAGCAGGTGGTTTTCACCCACATTGGGTTTCCACCTTATATCTTGGTGTTCATGTATGATGCTTTATTTTGCTTTTACTGCACTGTCTAATGAATTTATGATATATTGATTAAAGTTCAATGCATGATAAATTGGGTAAATCAAAACTTCTCTGCATATACGTTGGTTGCCTTAAGTACAGTCGCGTATACATGCTAGTTCACTTAGCTGAAGTAGCGTATACAAATCTGTTTGGAAAATTAAATTATTGATCTGATAATACTAATTCACCCCCCTCTCAATATTATTTCCAACAGGAGGCATACCCATGCTCAACATATAAGCTAACATTACATGTACAATGATTAAGAAGTTGTGTCCACTGATGACAAAGTGTGGACCCATGCTTGGATGACTGTCTATATGATCATGGCCATCATGCTTTGTAATCTTGCATTAATCCTGAAATCGCAACCCAGATGGATGGAACTAGATTTGGGGTCTTCTATCTCGTTCACTTAATCGTCCAATGTACGAGTCTAACCATGTGAAAAAATGATCTAGAGTCGAACATGGTAGACACCATCTGATTACTGGCCAATGATGTAAGTCGTTAACAAATGTGAGAGAAACCATCAATGATGTTAATGGCTCTCAAGGTACTGTAGTACAATATGTATGCTATGAATCAATGAGATGAAGTCGAACAACACACAGAATATTTCGATCAAAGGTCAATGATGAAAACCTGTTGCTAAGAGAAAGGAAGCTTGCCATTGATGTGTGCAAGCACCAAGGTATTAAAGGGATTATATAAGTCAAATTTTTGGATAATGAGTTGATGTTGACAGGAAGCGGCCCGTCGCAGGAGTGCCTTGATGTATCCTCGATAAACGACACAAAATGAGTATCAAGATTTGAGACAAAATGATGCTTATGTGGAACTAATTCATGAATGACAGACATGAATGAAGGCTTAGGAGTATCGTAGAAGATATCAACTAAAGGACTTCTCTTGAACATACCGACGACACTTCATGGAGTTGGCAGTATTGACCCAAAATCGAATGCAAAGGCTTTTGATATGGTGTGATGAATAAAAAAGGCAAGTAGATTTCCCAACCCAACAGTCACAGAGATGAAGTGAAAGAGTGACATGTTCAAGGGCGACTCACTGCCATTAATAGATAGAGTACCCTGTTCCCAATTTGCCCAACTATTTCTGGTCAATACCTCTTTATTTTTTAAAAATCTTGAGGAGGATAACATATGCTTGATTTGTAAGTTCATCCTTCGGATGACTCCCTCTGAGTATTTTTAATGAACCTTGAGAAGGAGTGGTTCAACCCTGTCATGTTCGACGAGTCCATCATTGTTTGATGTTTTTACGAGTCCAATGAAGGTCTAACTCGACTCCTTTTTCATGTTTAGAGAGTTTGAAAAAGAGGCAAAAAATAAAACTCCAAAGTTTTTGTTTTTGTTTTTTTGTTTTTTGTTTTTTTGATTTTTTTTTTTGTTTTTTGTTTTTGTTTTGTTTTGTTTTATTTTGTTTTGTTTTTTGTTTTTGTTTTTTGTTTTTGTGTTTTGTTTTCTGTTTTCTGTTTTTTGTTTTTTGTTTTGTTTTGTTTTTTTTTTTCGTAAATAATCTCTTGAGTCCGAAAAAGCAAAAAATGATGCTCAGGAGAACCTATTAGCCATGTTCGACTAAGGTATTCCTTTTTCGTAAATAGTCCATCTCAGTATGGAAAATGATTAAACATATAATGATGTTGACGGTGCTAGAAATCCGTCAACGAAGGGGATCCCTGATACGAAGTCTCAATTAGACCTCACACCGTTTGGTGTAGGAGTCCCATCCAGTATAAAGGTCGGGTTGCCAAATCCTTACAGATTTTCCTTGGATCTAGCTGTCAGCCCAGGAGAGTGATGCAATGGTGTGTTCGAAAAGAAAGTGAGTTGTGCCTAGTGAGTGTGCAGTTGAAACCATGTCAAGGTTCTTCTACTGCAAAGGGGGGATAAAAGTGAGCCTCTAAGTTAGAGGTAATAGTACCATCCAGGAAGAGACACACATGAACCATAACGCTCTGTCTAACATTCAATGGAATAGCCCACAACAGATGCGACAATCATTATAACCAACATCAAGGAAAGGTTTGTCTAGTATCCTGTGGAATATTCCACAAGGACGGGACAATGATAACAACCATTACAACACTTTCGCAGTAAGATAAGCACTAAAATAACTGAAATAGTTCAATTATATTAGTATATGTGAGAGCAAACATGAAATACAAACGTCCACAAAATAGTCTTACAAACGTTCATAGTTCATGCATGAAGAACATGTTGGCCTTAAAAGGCTTTTGTTATTAAGCAAAAGTTCCAAGACACATGTTTACAATGTACATCATTAGACCCAATAGTGGGACATTGGAGCCACTCCTTGCTCCTCAAAGAACTAGCTGATCTCTCTAATGCCTTGCGGGAGGAGCTAAGGTGAAAAGTCGTTTGCTCATATAATGAGGGTGTATATATAACCAAAGGAGTGATGCTTCCCCTTTGTGACTCTTTGACTACCCTCATGATTGTTCAACTTCTTATGACTTTTCAACTTACATGACTCTCCATATTCATGTGTGTCCTTTGGACTTCCACTTTACAATACATTTGAATATAATATACATGGTCCACAATGATGATGTGGCATATGACTTCTCATGGAATGGAAGGACATGACACTGATGACATGGACTGCTTGGTGATATGGCAATGTGAAGCCACTGCTCCTGATGTGAATGATGTCTGCTTGATAATACTGTTGTATTCCACCTCCTCATGGCTTGGTGACAAGAATCTTCAATAATCTCAAGTCTTGGGTTGTGGTCGTGAGTTGGTGTCCCTTTGCTTTGCCTTGATATATCATCTTGCATGATCAACTACAAGAATGTCCTTTGCATGTCTTCCTCCTTCGTCTCATTCTTCATCATCCCTCTAGGTTCCTGTATCTACAATTCACTCATGACGAGATGACATTAGCCCGGAAACCTCCTAGCCTAAGATGGTGCATTCTGGTCCGGGGACTGAGCCGAAACTAAGTTACAAGTTTGGAAGGGAGGTTTAGTGACTATGCATTGCACAGTCCCAAAAGCCAGGGCTGAGGCTTGAGGCCTGGAATTGTGGAATGTGCAATTCAGGCTGGGCTAAGGGACATTCTCTATGCAGTTCTAGGAGACAATGAGTTCGCTTTGAAGGAGGGGCCACTGTGGAAGATTTGTGTGTAGTTATGGAGAGCAAGGCTGACTAAATTTTGCATACTTCTAGGAGACAGTGGGTCAGGATCAGGGGAGGACCATTGAAGATAGATTCTACGCAGTTCTGGAAGGGAAGGTTGATTGAAAGGATTGCGCACTTCTGGAAGGGAAGGTTGGGTATTGGGATCATGAATTACACAATGCAGCAACCCTGGGAGACAGAAAGTGCACATTGCACAGATCCAGGGGTCAAGATTATAGCTTGCTGACTAGAACCACACAATGAGTAGTCCAGGCAGGCTGGGTGAAGCCAAGTTGAAGAGTTGGTAAGCTTCTTCGGAAGAGGCTAAGTGTTGGACCAGTAAGATTAGGAAGTGTCGTGATGAAGCTTTAACTATGTCCTAACACTTAGAATACTTGACTACTCAACAACATTGATAAAACATGAAACATGAACAACACTTTCACTTGTGTGTGCCTGCTTCATGACCAGTTACGACAAGTGCGACACCTAAGGTAGACTTTATGACGGCTGTGATGACACTTATGCGAAAACGTTCAAAACTTTGTGAATGAGTGCGACATGTGTTTATATGGTTAGGAAAACTCATAAACACAAAGATGAGCCCTTGAAACCACCAGAATGAGCTTATGCATAAAGTGTGATAACCAGCATGCAAAAATCTTGTTCATCTTGTGAAAGGGAGTGAAACACTTAGCGAACACACTTGCAATGAATTTCAGTGTTTATGACTAGACATGTCATTGAAGACATAATGATAAGGCAATGATATTTTGTCCTTCATACTACACTAATTGGTGCATTTCAACTTCATGAAAGATGTGCTTTGTTCTTTGTACCTACCCTCCAAAGGGTAGTCAATCATATCGAGTCTTCATGCGGTCTTGATCTTCGATCTTCTATCACTTTGGAGTCAATCATATCGAGTCTTCATGCGGTCTTGATCTTCGATCTTCTATCATACCCTAGGGTTCCTTGGTATTCTTATCTGATGATTATATTATCTCCTCATCTCCTTAAGTGTCATCTAGCATTTCATCCTTCTTCGTCATCTTGCCATAGTGTAAGAGAGTACATGCATATGCAATTAACTCATGACGAGATGACATAAACCTAAAAACACCTATCCTAAGATAAGACACTTATATTCATGAACTCTTCCAAGACTGAGTGACAGGGCAGGGGAGAAGCGCAATTGCTTAGTTCAAGCATCCAAGGGTCAAGCTTGATCACTGAGACTGCACAATGCATAACTCAGGCCATACTGAGGGAAATTTTTGCATAGTCCTCATTGAGGGAAAAATTTGCGCAGTGCCCACTAAGGGACATAATTGCGCAGTTCAAGCAGAAATGGTTGTTGCGGGATGGGGCTCTGGGAGGAAAAACTATGCAGTTTCAGGAGGCAAGGAGGACTGGGCAACTGAGAGGCTTGGGGGACAAAACTACATAGTTCTGGAGGTAGTGAACTCTAGCTAAGGGAAGGACACTGAAGGAAGCATCTGTGTTGTTTTGGAGGCCAAGGGAGGCTGGGATTTCTGCGCATTCCGTAGTTCTAGCAGACAAAGGAACAAATTGAAGGTTGAATATGTGAAATGCACATTTTGGGAAGGCTGGATGAGGCTAGGTTGCTACGTTGGTTAGGTTTGGGATCAGTGGAACCGATATGAGAAATGATAGAAATTGACTGTGACCACACACTTGGACACTTAGTGATACAACATATATCAACCAGAACATATGAAAACATAATTCCCTTAATGCAACAACCTTTGTGACAACTTATGACGAGTGTGGGTCCAATGATAGACTTTGTGAGGATAATGACAACACTTGTGTAATAGTGTGTGAAACTTTTGAAATGATTGCGAAACTTGTCTATATGATGAGAACAACTCATTTTCACAATGATTTTCCCTTGAAGAAAACCATAACTCCAATTTGCATGACAAGTGATAATTCCCATGCCCGAAGACAGCACTTGCTATATAAAGATAAAAGTGTTAACGACACTTGAGATCCAAGAAGGGAGCTTGAACTCATCAGCTGACCAATAAGTGACTAAGGAACGACTAATCACAAGATCCAATGTAGGCTCCAAAATTAGAATGTAGACCAAAATTTTAGAGGGTGTTGCAACCGCAACAACACTTGGTGACACAATGGTAGAATCCAACTTCTCTGTTTTGGTTAACTCTTTCGTGCAGAGCCTTGGTTCTTCGAGGAGTATTGATTCATCATGTAGATCATTTTTGCCTTTTCCACTTACCCTATGAATAGACATGGTCCCCTTTGTTCCTTATCGGTCGAACACAACATAAGATTCAACATAATCATAATGTTTCGAGTTGTGAAGGGTAGTGTAGCTCGTGAGCTTAAGATTTTCAAAGTATAATTTTTTCATCTTTGGTGTTTCTTCACTACCAGCGAGCCTAGACGGTACCCTGATGGAGTCACATAGGAACACAAACATTGCTCCGCTACCAGCGAGCATGGACAATACGCTGACAAAGTTTCCTACTTCACCTCTTTGCGCTTATTTATTTAAAGAGAAATATGCATTGACGCTTATTTATTTTTGGGCGTAAGAGGGATCCTGACTTATTGAGAGCACAAGAGGTTGTTCCTTCACAGAATCATATAGAGACCTTTGATTTAGGTTTGCTCATTTAGATTTTTCCCCTTCTCTGTTTCTACTAGTTGGATAAGATTAAGAACACCAAAGCAGAAAAACTGAGTATAGGCATGAGGTTTCTAGACTAGACGTGGGTTCATGGTTGGACAAAAACTCTCCTTACGTACAGATCATATTTTCCATCGGAACTTCATTGGCCAAAAGATGTAACCAACACAAGGAAGATAGATAGATGGCTAGCCAAATGTTGAAGTGTCACAAGACTCTTTATAGTTCGGCCACACACACACTAAGAAGGAAAAATAGGTCTAGGCAAGACACTTATTCGCACGATGAAAACAAAAGGAAAAACTGAACAAGAGGGAAAACAAGATGAAAAGAATCAAACAAACAACAAGGAAACATAACCAGAAGACAAGAGAACAAAATGGCTAAAGAAAACATGATGTAGAACGAGTGCAGAATGAGTGCAAGAAAGGGAAAATTAGGATGTAACTAATCCTAATCCTAACCTAACAGCTAGAAGGTCAAGGTCACGTATAATGAAATTTCCAGTGAAGCCACCGTACTCATTCCCAACCTACATCTACAAAGATATGAATAATTAAAACATATATAAAGTGATGTGCAAAAAAAAAAAAAAAAGTTATTGCCTGTGGGCAGAAAGGTGTGTCACAACCACTACTTTCATCCAATCCACATGCTTACCTTTCCGATGAATACCATTTTTCAACAAACCTTGAAAGCTTCTTGTGGATGTGTCTTCATCTACACCAAGCTCCTTAGCAGGAACAAGGAAAGATTGAAACTTGTTGTTTTCTATAGAGTTTTCCAGGTAATATTGTTCCAGCCATTTAATGATTGGATCGTAAAATTCATGATGGTCCTCTTGAAATCCCTGAAATCTTGGAAAAGATGATTTTTCAATCAGAAGAGTGGAATCAAGATGGGAACTGTCTGAGGAAAAATAGATTTGATCATACTTGACAGTCATGTCAAGATAGTGAGGACTTGCCATAACCATTAGTGGAGGTTGAAGTGCCTCGCCTGCTTGAAAAAAATATGAATAGAGAGATGTTGAATAATGAAGATCAAGGGGTGTGAAACAACTGTCATTGGATGTGCTGATGGGAAAATGATAAGTTGAATGACAATCACCAAAGACAGAGAAATGGTTAGATGATCTGATTGAAGCATAAGATTCCCAGATTGCAATAAATGAAGAAAAATCGATTTGAACAATCTTGCAAATGCTCTGAACAATCGAACCAAGTTCCTTGTGATCCAAATATGACAGACCACCTTCCCGTAACTTGTGACAAATTGTATAAGCATCGTATTCATCAAAAGATTTTAAAAAGGATGCTAACACCACAAATGCACAACTTCATTATCACTCAAGAGGATTTCTGGTGCGATGAGAGGACAAATTTGCAACATCAAATTTGCAAGAAGACCCATGAACTGACAATTAAGGGATAAATTCGATAAGGATGATTCCTTCGGGCAAATATAGTCCTTGAGATGATAAACATCGTAATTCCATGAATCTATGAGAGATGCATCTTCCCAACCCAAGTTTGATGCGAGAGATTTTCATGAAGATGAATGAATTGTAACATATTCTTGAATTTAGTCAGAAGTAAAATCTTGAAAATTTGAAAGGTCACACTTGGAATACCAAACATTTTCACAAGGAAATTTACATCGAGTGAAACCATGCAGAGAGACAGATTGTACGAGAGAAACTAGATCTAAGTTAGTTTTGGGGGCTTACTAGAGTCACAAGATCCTAACATAACCATCAATAGAATTTGAAGTGCCTCGACTCCGTGGCAGGTCCTAGAACTTCCCAGGATTGTAGAATCACATTTTGAATCTTAGACTAGATCATGCATGGTTTGAGGATAGCTGCTATTGTTGGTTTCAGTAAAATCATTACTCATTGGATAGTAGTTATCTCTGTCACAGATGTTACTGGATTTTTCAACTTCAACAACCAAATTTCTCAAGTCGGGAGACTCCTCTGATTGCAAATTCAAAGATAAATGAAACGGTGAGATCTCATGAGCAAGATTATTTGAAGAGTTGTCCTCATGCAAGAGAAGAGATGATGAGGGGTGGGAAGGGTTCTCCATGGTTCAAACATTTTCAATTTCATGGACAACCTCACTGCCTTGTGCCAATCGAGGGGATAACTCATCGGATGAAGATACTAAAGAGCATGGAGTATCTCCATCACATATAGATGTATTACAAATGGTAGGACACAATGGATAGTGAGGTGAAGAGGAAGTTTCAATATGAACATCTTCTTTGACTAAAGCATATTCTAGATCTAAATCAAAATCTTCATGAGAAACCAAAAGATCATATGATGTGCTTGGGAATTCATCACGACATATAGAAATAGAGTTATCATCATTGGAATGATCACTGCCCAAGGCTGGGGGTTGATTGAAAGAACTGATTGCATTGGATTCTCTACCAAGATTAGTAGACTGAGAATCATTCAAGAATGGAAACATAATATCTTGACACGAAACATTCTGAAAAAGAGAGGGAAGATTGAAAGTGTCTTCACCTTTTTGCTCCTCTACTTGCGTAATGTGATTGCTTTGTACCTGATCATAGTTTGAGCCAACATCTTGAGAATCAAGAGGATGTGAAAAATCAGCTGGTGGAGCAGATCGATCAAGCAGTGTTGGAAATAATATTGAGAGGGGGGGGGGGGGGTGAATCAATATTAGCAAATCAAATACTTTTTCATTTTCATATTTTGATTCATATACGCTACTTCAGTTAAGGATATCCGCGTATATACACGATTGTGTTAAAAGCAACTAGCGTACATCCAGTAGACTTTATGATTTAGTTAGTTCATCTTCAGTGAATGCATCAGAACGTTATTAACCATATGAAAAGTAAACAGGACAGATCATCACACATAAAGAGCACACATGAACACCATGATATAAGGTGGAAACCTAATGTGGGTGAAAACCACCTGCTGCAATTTGTTTCTATCTTCCTTTCAATTAGAAACTTCTTTTACAATGTACTGGTGCAGTCCTTTACCAATACGCAGGCTGCAACTTGCAGAGGGCTACAACCCTCTTAGCTCTTGTACTAGTCGATCCATTTACTAGTATGTAGGTGCTGGCCTACTGAAGGCTCCAACCTTCACTCGTTTTCCAGCTGCTCCTGGAAGGGAGCTACAACCCCCTGGCTCTTGTACTGGCCGATATGTTTACCAGTACATAGGTGCTTGCCTATTGAACTTTACGATCTTCCAGGGACCACGTTTCATACATTTTCATACTGGATCCACAAAACTACACTTGCATCATCAATCTCTGAATCACTCAATACTGAAACCCTGTCAACAACACAGTCACCAGAACACAGAACAGACAACATAACTCTGCAACAACAACAAGATCCAATTGCATCTTCAAATATCATACTTCATACTATATACGCTACTCGAACGAACCCAACCTGCGTGTATACGCACTTTTACCAAAGACAACCTGCGTACAGATCTACAAACTCTAACTTAAAACTTTGCAGCTATTTCAGACATCAGAACATAAAATTTACAGAATAAACATGCGTTAATAATTTAGATCTAGTCTATCCATAATCAAACCATATAATCATACACCTTCCAAGCCTTAATATCCTGATCCATCATCCATCATCATCCGCATAGGTGCATCCTTGATTCAGATCAAGCTAAGCATCACTAACTCATAACCAGCATACTAGATCTCCCACTTCATCAGATATTCATCACATTCTCACTCTCTCCTTGGCCTAATGATCTTGTCCTTATATAGGTTTAGGCTTCTCTCAATACCATGGTCAAAAACCATGTAGAAACAATACCTTGGACCAAATACCTGGGTTCAACACTTCGGATGCAATACCAAGGACCAAAACCATAGGTCTAAATACCACGGACCCAAAACTTCATTTTCCAACATGTACGCGCATTTACTTCTGTGAACTTGCGTGTGTACGTATATGCGCATTTTGCTCCGCTCAACTGCGTGAATACGCGCTTTCATCAAGTCTAACCTGCGTATACCTTTCTTTTGACCTACTGCACTAGATCTGCCATCTGATTAAGTTTCCATCACCTGTATCATACCTCTGAGTGAGTTTCCATCAAGGACAACACCTGTATCATAATGCCAACAATCTCCCCCTTTGGACTTGATGGCAACCACTACACCAAGTCACTCTCCCCCTTTGACATCAAGGGCAAAGTGCGGACCAAGATATTCTCTTCTTTGATATACATTCTGCTGTCCATACTCCCCCTGAGTACATGCTGAAGTTTCTGATTGAGCTCCCCCTTTGTATATGCCAAGATGTACTAATCTGTCCATGCTCCCCCTGAGCACATGCAAGGTCTGCAAAAGCATAACATGACTCTATACATACATCATTTTTGACTCATCCACCCAACCAAGTGGGGATATACCAAATGTTTATACATGACTCATTACATCATCCATCCCATGCATAGTGGGGTAACAAAATACATCATATGACTCACAAAGACCAAGGACCTAAACAAGACCATGATAGTTATCAGCAGCTATCATACACCATATGATCTACATTATAAGCATCTAGCATCCAGACCTGTAACCTGCAATCCATTCTTTTGGTCAAGCAAGATATGTCAATAAGCATCATCACCAAAGACTTCTAACCATAATGCCAACAATGCATTATTTGAGGTATGTGCTCCCCCTGAACCTGTGCCATGCCATCATCAAAACAGTGACTGAAACATATCAGACTTATGTACTGCTGCTTTTCTTCAGAACATCATATACGCGACTGTGCAGCATATAACTCGCGTATATACGCGACTTGTCTTCATGAAACAAGCGTATGAGATTTAGAACACAGAGGTTCCACATTTTCAACTTCCTCTGAGTCTGTCATGTCTGTGTATACTGCTATGCCACATCTTTCTGGCTGTACTTCCTTTTTCTTCCATATCTTCAACTGTGATGGTGTTTTTTGGTTTGGTGTCCACAATCTTCTCCTGCATTCTTTCGCTATGTGTCCCAACTTGTTACATGCATAACATCTTACATGTTTCATATTCCTTCTGTAGCAATCAGCAACTTTGTGACCAAACATATTGCAAGCAAAACAATATCCCTTAAAGTACCTGGAACGTGATGATCTTTCTGTTTGACAGTCTTGAACCATTCTACTTCTGCATCTGGCTGCAACATGTCCAAGATTATGACATACACGACATTCAATATTATTCATTGGAGGAAATAATCGTCTATCAATTCCAAAGTTAGGAGCAAAGAATTTCCTTTGAGGAATTCCTTTCCTTGGCTGTTGATGGGGTTGTCTTCTCATCTCCTTGTTGATCATTTTTGATTTCTCATTAGAGTTCCTTGCCTCACCTTGTGAGCTAGATTCACCTTTAGCAGATTCATAAAAACCAAGACCAGTTTTGATAGCAGGCGACCTTTGACTACTAATAATATCATCCAAGATCTTAGTACTATCTTGAAATCGTAATAGTTTATCTTTTTCTTCTAATTTACCTTTCAAGATATTTACCTCAACTTGATGTTGTTCTTCCTTTTCCAGACATTGCTTCGTCAAAGTTTCTTCAGACTTTCTTCCTTCTTCCACTTGTTGCCTTAGTTTGAGAATCTCATTTTCTTGCTCTTCATTTAGCACCTGCAGCATTTGTCGTACTCTGGAGGCACATTCCAGCTGAGCTTTTAAGCTGATAATTTCTTCTTTGAGGGCACTCTCCCTTTTGCTAGGTAGATCTTGTTGATCTATGATTTTGTCTGATGCTTCATTTGCTTGTCCATCTTCAATCTGAGGTGATTCAGGATCTGAATACTTTCTTCCACTCAATAGCAGGCTGTTATTATTCCTTTGAGTTGTCTTCTTCTTTTGACATGCTTTCTTTCCCATTGTTCTACAGATCTCCTTCAAGCGATCAAGCTTCTACCAAAGGACCTGCTCTGATACCAATTGTTGGAAATAATAATGAGAGGGGGGGGGGGGGGTAAATCAGTATTAGCAAATCAGATACTTTTTCATTTTCATATTCTGATTCATATACGCTACTTCAGTTAAGGATATCCGCGTATATACGCGACTGTGTTAAAGCAACTAGCATACATCCAGTAGACTTTATAATTTAGTTAGTTCATCTTCAGTGAATGCATCATAACGTTATTAACCATATGAACAGTAAACAGAACAGATCATCACACATAAAGAGCACACATGAACACCATGATATAAGGTGGAAACCACCTGCTGCAATTTGTTTATATCTTCCTTTCAATTAGAAACTTCTTTTACAATGTACTGGTGCAGTCCTTTACCAGTACGCAGGCTGAAACCTGTAGAGGGCTACAACCCTCTTAGCTCTTGTACTAGCCGATCCATTTACTAGTACGTAGGCGCTGGCCTACTGAAGGCTCCAACCTTCACTCGTTTTCCAACTGCTCCTGGAAGGGAGCTACAACCCCCTGGCTCTTGTACTGGCCAATATGTTTACAAGTATGTAGGTGCCTGCCTACTGAACTTTACGATCTTCCAGGGACCACGTTTCATACATTTTCATACTAGATCCATAAAACTACACCTGCATCATCAATCTCTGAATCACCCAATACTGAAACCCTGTCAACAACATAGTCACCAGAACACAGAACATACAACATAACTCTGCAACAACAACTAGATCCAACTGCATCTTCAAATATCATACTTCATACTGTATACGCTACTCGGGAGAACTCGACCTGCGTGTATACACGCTTTTACCAAATACAACCCGCGTACAGATCTGCAAACTCTAACTTAAAACTTTGCAGCTATTTCAGACATCAGAACATAACATTTACAGAATAAACATGCGTCAATAATTTAGATCTAGTCTATCCATAATCAAACCATATAATCATACACCTTCCAAGCCTTAATATCCTGATCCATCATCCATCATCATCCGCATAGGTGCATCCTTGGTTCAGATCAAGCTAAGCAAAACTAATTCATGACTAGCATACTAGATCTCCCACTTCATCAGATATTCATCACATTCTCACCCTCCCCTTGGCCTAATGATCTTCTCCTTATATAGGTTTAGGCTTCTCTCAATACCATGGTCCAAAACCATGTAGAAACAATACCTTGGACCCAATACCTGGGTTCAACACTTCGGACGCAATACCAAGGACCAAAACCATAGGTCTAAATACCACGGACCCAAAACTTCATTTTCCAACATGTACGCGCATTTACTTCTGTGAACTTGCGTGTGTACGTATACGCGCATTTTGCTCCGCTCAACTGTGTGTATACACGCTTTCATCAAGTCTAACCTGCGTATACCTTTCTTTTGACCTAATGCACTAGATCTGCCATCTGATTAAGTTGCCATCACCTGTATCATACCTCTGAGTGAGTTGCCATCAAGGACAACACCTGTATCATAATGCCAACAAGTAGGTCATGGTACAAAGAGTCAAGATGTGTAGATGATAGATGATAACATAAATCCGGATTAGCTTTGAGACTAGAGTTGTGAACGCTGACATCATCTTGTGGGATGGAGGAGTGAGTCTTCACCATAGGATTCATGAGCCATTATGGAATTTCCTCCATTGAGTATAAATCATGAAAAGTGGAAGAAGAAAGAGAAGATGGATTGGAGATTTGATTTGCAGATTTCCTAGTTTTACAACCTCTGCAAGTAGATACTTGCATCAGGACTGGAAAGGAAGGAGGACAAAGAACAAAAGGGGCAGTAAGTTCCTACTTTGCAATTCGAGGTGTCTCATGATTCACAAGAGTTGGGGAAGCAGAAAATCATGAGGTTCAGGTTCACCGTATGAAAAAACAAGAACCAAGCACTTAAACTCTTGTTTCAAGAAATACCAGTTCAGATGTTTTTTAGAAATTTCATAACAGAGGTGAAGGAATCAATCAGAAAATACTCAATTGATTCATCAGGATCCATTCTTAAAAGATTGATTCTTCAAAAAACATCTTGGTAGTTACAATTATCGAAAGCTTTATAAAGATTCTTGGCAAGTTGGTTGAATGAATGGATTGAAGCAATTGGTAATGTATGACACCAACGATTAACATGACCTTCGAATGTGAGGGTGAGTAATATAGCCATGACATATTTGCAACATATTCTATTAGAAAGACAAAGACAGACAACTTGAAACAGATGTTCACGAAAAGTTGATTCACCCTCACCATCGAACTTAAATTCGGACAAGTTATGAATAACTTCCGCAAGGATGGTACAATTAAGCTCTTTAGAAAAACATCTCAGGATTATGATTTGGGGAAGAGCCATTTTAAATAATAGATTCAAAGCAGACTCAATATGCACAACCTGTCATCTGGCCCTCCTTCTAGTGCCATTTTGTTGACAGTGCTGGAAATCCATCAACCAAGGGGATCTCCTCGATATGAAGTCCCAATTAGACCTCACACCATTTGGTGTAGGAGTCCCATCTAGTATAAAGGCTCAATTGCCAAATCCTTAAAGATTTGCCTTGGCTCTAGCTGTCAGCACAAGAGAGTGATGCAATGGTGTCTTCGAAAAGAAAGGGAGGTGTGCCTGGTGAGTGTGCAGTTGCAACTGTGTCAAGGTTCTTCTACTGCAAAGGGGGGAGAAAAGTGAGCCTCTAAGTGAGAGGTAATAGTACCACCTAGGAAGAGACACACATGAACCGGAAATCTTCGTCTAACATTCAACGAAATAGTCCACAACAGATGCGACGATCATTATAACTAACATCAAGGAAATATCTGTTTAGTACCCAAGGAATAGTCCACAAGGAAGGGACAACGATAACAACCATTAGAACACCTACTCAATAAGATAAGCACTAAAATAACCAAAATAGTTCAATTATCTTAGTACATGTGAAAGCAAACATGAAATGCAAACATCCATAAATTATCTTACAAACATTCATAGTTCATGCATGAAGAATGTGCTGGCCTTAAAAGGCTTCTGTTACCAAGAAAAATTTCCAAGACACATGTTTACAATGTACATCACTAGCCCCAATAGTGGGAAAATGGAGCCACTCCTTGTTCCTCAAAGAACTAGTTGATCTCTCTAATGCCTTACGGGAGGAGCCAAGGTGAAAAGTCCTCTTCTCATATAATGAGGGGGTATACGTAACCAAAGGGGTGATGTTTCCCCTTTGTGACTCTTTGACTACCCTCATGACTGTTCAACTTCCTATGACTTTTCAACTTACATGATTCTCCATATTCATGTGTGTCCTTTGGACTTCCACTTTACAATACATTTGAATATAATATACATGGTCCACAATGATGATGTGGCATATGAACGCTCATGGCATGACATGACATGACACTGCTGACATGGATTGTTTGGTGATATGGCAATGTCAAGCCACTGTTGCTATTGTGAATGATGTCTGCTTGAGAATACTCTTGTCTTCCACCTCCTCATGGCTTGGTGACAAGAATCTTCAATGATCTCAAGTCTTGGGTTGTGGTCGCGAGTTGGTGTCCCTTTGCTTTGCCTTGATAGATCAACTTACATGCTCAGCTACAAGAATTTCACTTACATGGCTTCCTCATTCATATCCTTCTTCATCATCCCGCTAGGTTCCTATATCTATAATTCACTCATGACGAGACGACATCAACCCGAAAACCTCCTAGCTTAAGATGGTGCATTCTGGTCCGAGGACTGAGTCGAAACTAAGTTACAAGTTGGGAAGGGAGGCTCAGTGACTGCACATTGCATAGTCCCAGTAGCCAGGGCTGAGGCTTGAGGCCTAGAAGTACGCAATGCATAGCATAGTCCCAGTAGCCAGGGTTGAGGCTTGAGGCCTAGAACTGCACAATGCATAGTTCAGGCTAAGTTGAGGGACAATCTCTGTGCGGTTCTCGGAGATAGTGAGTTCGGCTGAAGGAGGGGCCACTGTGGAAGATTTTTGCGTAGTTCTGGAGAGGAAATTTGACTAACTTCTGTACATTTCTAGGAGATAGTAGGTCAGGATGAGGGGAGGGCCACTAAAGACAACTTCTGCACAATTCTGGAAGGAAAGGCTAACTGAAAGGATAGCACAATCCGTGAAGGGAAGGATGGGTCTTGTGCTAAAAAATTGCGCAATGCAACAAGCTGTTGAGCTATGGAAAATGTATGAATTTGCCATTTATTTCATCATTCTTTCCTTTAATTATATCCCCTTTATATTCTAAAGATATTAATATATCAAGGGATTATAGTAAAAACTAGGGAATTATTTATTATTACAATTTAGCTAATGATTGTCTTTTCTCATGCAGGAAAAAAGATGAAATGGGAAAGCTACCGTTCCTTACCTAGGAGAAGGAAAAAGACAAAGTAGAGTAACTGCTATTCCCTCACTAGGAAGTAGCTTACAGGCAGCAAGCCAAGGATGGAGCGCGCAGTTATGGATAAGAGCAGAGAAGATCACAATTTCAACGCAAAAGACAAAGAGCTAACTGAAGATGGAAGATTGAGCGGATCTCTCAGGATCTCTTGATCTTGAGGGATCGTTGTTACTATTTTATCCACTGTTACTATTTTATCTGCCTGGCCATTATAAAAGGGACAGCGATTGTAAAGAACAGGAGGAGATTATTCAGAAATTACTTTTGTATTTTTACTTTGATCATCGACTCTCGTTGTTGAAACAGAGTACGAACTGGCTGTAACCATTTTGCATATGATTAATATATAATACAGTTGTTGTTCCTTCTTTCATACTGAAGTAATCTGGCGGTGTTCACTAGCAGCTAAGGGCCCGGCCCTGGTGGATTCACTTGTTGTTCTTGTATCATTCCTTTACGATTTCTGTCGTGTGATGGTTTGGTTTCATTTCTATCTATTGTAGTCGCATCGCTTTACTATTTTGTATTTCCAGACTTAATGAATTGATCTGTTTTATATGCTGTAATTGAATTGCGTTGCTGTTCATTTCCCTCATAACAAGATCACTGCTTTTTGCAAGTATATTGTTGTGCTGTTCATTTTACTTACAGAGCTTCGCTGTTCATTTCAGTAACTTAGCTTTGCTGTTCATTGCAGTTACATAAGTTTTGCTGTTCATTTCTATTATATAGCGTTGCTGTTCATTTACTTTCTGCAATCATTTAGGTTTGCCTTTTAGCATTCTTACAGTTAGCATAATTATCTCATTTCGATCAGTTGCAGTAGCATTATTGATTTAATTCATTGCCATTTCCAATTGGTTATTTAGTGTGGTGTGTGTGAGATCAACAACTGTAAAGAACATTGGCTATTACTATCAAAGCTCTCAGATTGAGGATCTTATTTATGCTTGATTTAGTTTACATCAGTTAAACAAGGAATGAGTTATTGCTACTGTATCCTTGACTGATAATTGCTGTTACTTTGTCGAATAAATGATTTAGTTTCAGAGCATTGAGTTTCCTTTAATTGCAAGTGAGTTTTATTTAAAGCATCTATTTACTCTTGTATTTGAAAGCACTGTACTGCAATTTAGAAACATTACTCTTGAGTAAATAGCTGCCACAAACTGTGTACACTCTTGAAATAGAAAATCTTGCCCGGATTGATAACTAATGTGAAGATAATTAGGAGTTAAAAAAGACACCATTTATACCTCAACATTTTGGTGCCGTTGTCGGGGAGAGTGTAGCCATTTCTAAAGAGTAGTGTACATATGATGGGTGTCGGTTAGGAAAGAGTTGGGTATTATAAACGGAAGGTAAGAACCTGCGTACGGAGCATGTAAAAGCCCTGCTCCCCCGCCCGCTTTCCAGCAGGATTGTTAAAGAACTTAGGGTAGAAATAATATTTGATTTGTGTGTATGACTAAGAAGAAAACACTTGAAAATAATCCAAAACCACTATCCAAACCTGACAAAGCTAAGGGACCGGTGACCCTTGGTCGATCAACCTTCATAGACGATATCATTAAGAAAGCTGAATCTCAGCCATCAGTAGGCCCTAGAAAAGTTGCTTCTAGACAACCTACTGGCTCCCTTTGGGCCACAGACTCACCATTTGTAGCCTTTGCTGAGGTGCATAGCAAAACAGAAGAAAATGAGTAAGATTTTCAAGAAATTGAGAATTCTCATCCAATTTCTTTACAAGAAGGGAATTCTAGTAATCTCCGCGAAGGAGGAGGAGAAACAGGGGAAACAAAAGAGCCAAGATCCCCTCTTGAAATAATTCAAAAACTCAGCAGCCCAGATAAGGGGAGTGCTGTTAAGTTTATCCAAAACGAAGTAGGAGAACCTGAGGAGCCAAGATCCCCTCAGGTAGTAATTCAACAAGGAACACTCATTATCCTAGACCAGGGAAGTGCTGTTAAGTTCATTCCTATTCCTTCTAGTCATCTTAGGAATAAATCTCTAGAAATCCCAGAAGGGTATTGGCACATATTTGATCAAATGGCCCAGAACCAACAAACACCTCAAACCTCCACACTGCAGTATCCCATCGTGGACACAACAGTTAACGCACCTATGAAAGCCATTCCTCTCCAGAATATCCCTACATTCTATGGTCTAATGTTAGAGGATCTAGATGCATTTCTGTTTGAGTTTGATGTATTATGTTGGGGGTATGACTATACCACCGATCCCCAAAAACTAAAATTATTTCCCTCCACATTAAAAGGAGCAGCTTTACGATGGTTTATGGGGTTAGGTGGGGGCATTATAAACGACTGGGATCAGATGAAAACTACTTTTCTAAAGAAATATCAGGACTATTGCAGATCTAGAGAATTAAAGGATGAGATATTTCAAATGACAGCAAGACCTAGTGAAACACTGGAGGAATATGTAGAACACTTTCAATACAATCTCCAGAGATCTCCTTATGCATCTTTACCCTTGCCTGACAATGTGTTAAAAACTACACTAATTAAAGGGATGAAAGAACAATGGATTGAAACATTAAACATTATGGGTAAAGGTGACATATATCAGGAAAATTTTGCTGACATCATTGATTTGTGTATCAGGAGTTCAAGAGGCAGCACAAGACTGAAGCCAATAGAATGTGACATGATCACAAGGGATAACAAGATCTCCGGTGGAGGTATAACCCGCGCAGAAATCGGCAATCTACTAGAAGATTTCAAAACTAATATTCTAGGGACTCTGACAACGCAGTTGGACATTATGCAAGCTAAACAAAAGCAAGCAGAAGCGGAACAAAATTTGGCGATATTCTGCCCTAGATGCAGAAAGAAACATAGCCACAAAGAGTGCCCGTTGGATACGGTCAAAATCTACGCTATTTGTATGAAAGATCACGCCATAGAAAGCTGCCCATCACTCCTAGGACTGAAAGCAGTCTACAAAGAAGCAGAAGAAGAAACATAACCAGTTTACCTACTAAATCAGTGCCGCCACTGGCAGTCGCGACAAACAGGTATGCCCATTGATCCATCCTCTTCTTTTCAGCCTCCTCAGTATAATGCTCAACAGTATAATGGAATGTGGCAGAATCAGCCACCTTTCTCCAGCTAGTCACAACAGCCATTCCCCATATCACCATGGCCAAATCAAACAAATCAAACCAATTGGCTGAACTTTCCTTACTGTCCACCATTTTGGCAAAATAATGCATATTCAACACAATGGTCACCCTCCACTTCGCAGAGTCAAAACTAGAAGTCGAACTAGCAAAGACCTATAAATCAGCCAGCTGGAATGATCCCTCTCCCTTAACCCACACTGCTAGCACCTTATACATTACAACAAAACCCCCAGACCAACTTAAGACCGTAGCTCCCAGCCCAACCCAACCCGAAGCCCAACAACAGACAAGTTCAATCTGTGCAAATAATTGAAGGACCAAAACCAGAAATCGAGTTAAGGGAGTGCAATGACCTTCAATTAAGATCTAGGCGTATAATAGAATTAGAGGGAGATAAAAATGTTCAAACTAAAAATCCGTTACCTATAGAACAAACACTATAAGAAGAGAATCTACTTAGACAGAAAACTCATGAACAAGCAACCACCTCTTCTCCGCCATTTCCAGAACGACTGATCATACCTCGCCCAATAGAACATCCTGATTTTGATCTTTTGGGAGAACTAGAAAATTTGTGTATAAAAATTCCACTCCTCCAGGCTATTCAAGACATTCCGATTTATGCAAAAACTATCAAAGAGTTATGTATGAAAAAGCCAAGGAGGAAAGTAACAACAAATCCAATTGTCCATGTAGTCGGCACCTTATCTGACTTACTATCAGGAAGAGAAGCACCTGTAAAATATGAGGACCCAGGAAATCCTATAGTCACGGTGCAAATTAATGGATGCTCCTTCCCCAATGCCTTAGTTGATTTAGGAGCTACAATCAATATTCTTACAACCGCGACTTGTCAAAAACTTGGCATTACATCATTAGACCCAACCACAACCTTATTGGAGTTGGCTGACCAATCGGTAGTCAGACTATAAGGCACATTACATGATGTAATGGTGTCTGTAGACTCCTGGGAATACCCTATAGACTTTCTGATCATCAATCCTAGAAACCGACTGGATGGACACCCCTTAATTCTAGGTAGACCTTGGCTAGCAACTGCTGACGCTTACATTGGCTGTCGACAAGGTAGCATGACTATAGCAAGAGGAAGCAATGTAAAGAATTTAGCCTTATATCCTCCAGCCCAGCCAAGTTTAACAATAATCAAAACAAAAAAACAACCTGTATCATACCTAACTGAAAACATTAGATCACCACTAACCATAGAAGATGCCCTCGAATTTAAAGACCAAACAGAGGACGACATCATTAATAGCTTCATTAACCAACCAGAAACTAGATCCCATCTAAAATGTCACATGATCGAAGCAACATTCGATAATGAAGTAGAAGAAGATCCCCTAAAAGATACTCATGATCAATCAATACCAACCACCTCTGTTTATAACAACAAAACCATAGAAATTGAGCTAGGAAAAACTTTGAACATTAACAAAAACCTGACTGCTGAACAAGAAGAAAAGCTGGTTCAACTCCTGAGAAAATATAAAGAAGCCTTTGCATGGGATTACCCGGACATGAAAGGAATTGATCCCCAGTTGTGTACGCACCACATCTATACAGAAAAGGATGCTAGACCCGTTCGCCAACCCCAACGGAGATTAAATCCTCATCTTAAGGATATTGTGAAAGCTGAATTGCAAAAACTTTTAGATGTAAACTTTATCTACCCAATATTTGACAGCAAGTGGGTCTCTCCATTAGTAGTGGTGCCAAAAAAGAATGGAAAGTGGCGGATATGTGTTGACTATAGAGAACTGAATAAAGCAACCCAGAAAGACCACTTCCCCCTTCCATTCATTGATCAGGTCTTGGACACTTTAGCAGGAAAGAAATTATTTTCTTTCCTAAATGGCTTCAGTGGATACAATCAGATCCAGATTGCCCCTGAAGATCAGGATAAAACTACCTTTACCTATCCTTGGGGAACATTTGCTTACAGGGTCTTACCCTTTGGGCTATGCAATGCACCTGCCACATTTCAGAGGGCTGTACTCAACATTTTTTCAGATTTAATAAATGAAGGGCTCAAAGTATATATGGATGAATTCACACCTTATGGGGATGACTTTGAGCCAGCATTACAAACATTAGAAAAAGTGCTGCAAAGATGCATTGCCACCAGGCTCTGTTTGAGCCATGAAAAGTGTCATATGATGATGACCGAGGGACTCATCTTAGGTCATTATATCTCAGCAGCTGGAATACAGGTAGATTCGGCTAAAATTCAGATAATTTTGTTAATACCTACCCCTACCACACAAACAGAGGTACGCAGTTTTTTGGGATTTTCTGGTTATTATAGAAGATTTATAAAGCATTTTTCTCAAATTGCTGCACCTTTATATGCACTAACAAGAAATATTGATTTCATTTGGATAGATAAGTGTGACTGTGCTTTTGAGGATCTAAAAAAGCTTGTATCAACAGCCCCAGTGCTAAGGGGCCCAAACTGGGATTTGCCATTCCAGATTTCATCTGATGCTTCAGACACAGCAATCAGAGTAGTTCTTGGACATGAAGAAGATGAAAAGCCATATGCAATATATTATATCAGCAAAAATCTATCTTCTGCTGAATTAAACTGTACTGTGACTGAAAAATAATTTTTAGCTGTAATATATACTGTAAATAAATTTAGACATTATATAAATGGATATCCTGTAGTTTTATATATAGATCACTCTGCCATTAAGTATTTAGCAAATAAATTTTATTTATTATTTTTTTTTTTTTTGGAGAAAAATGCTCTGGCGATCGAAGGACCTGCGCGCGACCTAGAATCCCTGACACCGCTTCAGCGCCTCTGCGCCTGGCAGCGCTGCTGCTAGGCCCGCGCCCCTCATCTGCTGACCTCCCCTTCTTCGCTCCTGGGCCTCCTGCCCTCCCCCAGCACCGGGGCCTCCCCCCGGTAGTCCTCTCGAGGTTTTCCCAGAGATCTGACTCTCCAATGGCAGAAATGGATCCCCCGCCTCAGGATCCAGAAGACTTTGAGAAAATGTTTGCCTCTCTCATTCCCGAGAGCGCAGCGGGAAAAATCCGTCCTACAGCCTCCAAGTTCATCAAGAAATTAGATGAAATACCAGAAGTATCTCTACCTCCTTCCCTCCCGAGGAGAGCAGCAATCTCCTTAGCAGAAAGAGGCCTGGTCGGCCAGTTCACGGGACTGTGGCCCTCCCCAAGATCAGTTCAGAGATGGGTCGAGAGAAACTGGAACTCGATGGTGCAAGGGAAAATAGCAATCAGGTTTTGTGGCAGAGGATTTTACACCTTTCTATTCGAATCAATGGAGGACAGGAACCTCATCTTCAGAAACGACCCCTATTTCATGGACTCCCGGGGACTCTACTTAAACAGATGGACTCCAGACTTTGACCCAGAAATGGATGTCCCCAACGCTGTCCCCGTCTGGGTCCGTCTGCCCCACTTGCCGCTTCATTGCTGGGGGGATGAGTCAGTCAAAGCCATAGGGAACGCAGTTGGCAAATACATTGATAGATCTGAACCAAAGGAGAACATGCATGCATGCGCAAGGATCTGTGTTGAAGTAGATCTGGGGAAAGGACTGCCGGAAGCAATCAAACTCAAAGTCGATCAGTGGACGCACATTCAGCAAGTGGACTACGAGCAGCTACCCTTCAAGTGCAAGGTATGTCATGAATATGGGCATTTCGCTAATAGATGTAGCAAATCTAAAATAAATGTTCCTGAAGGCAATGTCGAAACCCCCGAGGGAGCTTGGGAGCACGTCAAAAAGAAAAAATCAAACCCCCCTCCAGGCCCAAGCTCAAAGGTTCCCCCTGAAAACCCCTCCCTTCCTTCTCATCCCTCTGGCTCTGCCCCTTCTTTCCCCTCCTCCTCCAACCCCTTTGAAACCCTGTCCGCAGAGGACCCTCCATCCCCCCCCCTTCCCCTCGAGGTACCGCCATCGTTATCTCCTCCCCTATCTCCCTCCCCCAGCCCTCTCCTCCCCCAACAGTGGAAAGAATCTTAACCAGAAATAAATCAAAGGAAAACAACCTCTCCACAGATCCCCCCAGAAAAGTTGGAAGAAAGTCTAATAAAGAGATTAGAGATGAAAACGCTGCAAAAGAAATGGCCACCGGAATGCAGCAACCAATGGACACATTTCTAGATAAATCAAAAGGAAGCGGAGAAAAAATGAAAGAGAAAAGCGGGGCAAATACCAAACAAGGAAAATGATGATTTTGGTCTCCTGGAATTGTAGGGGGATGGGCTCCTCCCTAAAAACAAATGCAGTCCGGGATCTCCTCAAATCTGAACATCCAGACCTTCTCCTACTTCAGGAGACCAAAATCACGGAACAAGAATTCCAAAATCACATAAAAAGAAGCAAAAGCTATGCAGGCGTAGCAACAAGTGCAGCTGGCGCCTCAGGAGGCATAGGAACACTATGGGACAAAAGCAAATGGGAACTCAAAGAGCAAAAGTCTTACAGCTGGTGGGTAAGAACAGACATGCAGAACAAAGCCTCAAAAGAGGAATACTCTATATACAACATATACGCTCCTAATCATTATAGGGACAAAGCTTCATGCTGGGAATCAATAACATCAGACCTCATGACAGTACAGGGAAGGAACATTTTCCTTGGAGGTGACTTAAACCTTATAAGGAATGCTGACGAGAAATTGGGAGGAAACTACTATGCTGATCCCTCAAGAGACTCACTAGAAGCAATAATCCAAACCCATAATCTAGTGGATATTCCTCCGCACAACGGGAGATTCACCTGGAGCAATAAAAGAACCGGCAACAACAATATAAAAGAGAGATTAGATCGAATCCTCGCTCAAGAAAGAACAGTGGCAAGATTTTCAAATATCCAAAGCAAAATCATCCAAGGATACATTTCAGATCATAAACCTGTGGCTCTGACTTTAGACAAAGGAAAGAACATGGGGCCTCTCCCCTTTAAATACAACAAGGCATGGGACAGCAAAGAAGAATTCCGAAACTTGATCAAGGAGCAGTGGGCAAAAGAAATTATTGGCTCGCCCCATTATATTTGGGAAGCTAAGCTCAAATCCCTCAGGACTGTCATCAAACGATGGGCAAGAAACCACGCTGCAGAGGAAAGTAAAAAAAGAACTGATCTCCAATCACAGCTTGCACAATGGAGTTAGGAAAAGGAGCGAATCTAGTATACAGAGGAAGATCAGGCCAAAGAGAATGAAATGTACAAAGAATTGTATAAGCAGAACAGGATGGAAGAAGAAGAGCAGAGACAAAAGTCTCGCTGCCTTTGGCTCAAAGCCGGAGACAAAAACACTTCCTTTTTTCACAACAGCCTAAAACTCAGGCGGGCAGGGAACCATATAGAGAGAATCATGATTGATGGAAGAGAGCTCAGAGACCAAGAGGAAATAAAAGAGGCTGCGTCCAGACACTTCTGCGCCCTCCTATCCGCAGACACTCAGCCCAACGATAATGCGGAATTCCTCAGCCTAATCGAAAATAAAATCTCAGCAGACCAAAACAACGAGCTGGACCAAGAGGTCACGACAGAGGAAATTGAGGGGTCGATCTTCAGCATGGCGCAGGACAAGGCACCGGGCCCAGACGGGTTCACAGTGGCATTCTACAGAAATCATTGGGAAACCATCAAGAAAGACTTCATTAGAATGGTAAAGAATTTCTTCTCAAAGTGCAAAATGGGGAACAACATTAAATCTTCTCACTTAGCCCTTATCCCCAAGGATCCCAACCCCCAATCCTTCGACCAATTCCTCCCAATCTCCCTGTGCAATGTCTCCTATAAAATTATCACCAAAATTCTAGCCAACAGGCTAAAAAAGCTCCTCCCCTCCCTCATCTCTGAGAATCAAGGAGGCTTCGTCCCCAGAAGACAAATTACGGATAACGTTATCCTTATCCAAGAGGCAATTCACAGCAGCATAAATAGAAAGGAAAAGGGTATGATTATTAAATTAGACATGGAAAACGCCTTTGATAGAGTCAACCATCAATTCCTTAAGGCAGCTCTTGGGAAATTTGGGATATCCAGCACCTTCATCAGCAGGATCATGGAGTGTCTATCATTCCCTTGGACAACCCCTCTGATTAATGGCAGGCCAAGCAACTTCTTCAGAAGCTCAAGGGGATTGAGACAAGGCTGCCCGCTCTCCCCATTCCTCTACATCATTATGGCCGAAACGCTAAGCATACACCTGGAAAATCTTCGCAGGCAAAAAGAAATCACAGGTATCAGCATAGTGCGTGGAACCAAGGGGATAAACCACTCTCTCTTCGCTGATGACACCCTCCTAATTGGAGGAGCTTCCAGTCTCATGGCAAGAAGGTTCAAGAAAACGTTAGAGCTCTTTCTACAAGTGTCTGGAGGAAAGCTCAATAACAATAAGTGCATGATATATACCTGGAACGTCCCCAGGCAGATTATTCAGAGAATCTCCTCAATCTTGGACATCCCTGCTCAAAGGAACTGGAGCCATTTCATGTACCTGGGATTGCCATTAGCAAAGGAATCGGTCAAAACTGAAATTTGGGTGAAACTAATAGAGAAGCTGAGAGGGAAACTTCAGAGTTGGGGTGTGTCCTGGCTCAACCTGGCTGGAAGAACAACTCTCATAAAATCCATCCTCTCAGCTCTCCCCATATATCAGTTCGCAACCACTCTCGCCCCGGCCAACACTCATAAGCACATGGAATTAATTATCAGGAGCTTCTTGTGGCAGGGAGGAAGGCAGGACTCCAAAAAATTCAGTCTTGTAAAATGGGACCAGGTTATTTTACCTTTCGAAAAAGGAGGGCTAGGAATAAGAATCCCAAGACTAGCCAACATGGCCATGGGTTTCAAGCTGATTTGGAGAATTCTCAACGGAAAAGGCGCCTGGTGGACAGAAGCATCAAAAGAAAATACCTGAATGGCCCCAACTCCAACATCCTATCAGAATCTATCGTTGAGAGGCAGTGCACCCCAGTCTGGAAACTTATAAAAAAAACTCTCCCCCATTTCAAAGATTATATCTCAAGAGCTCCGGGCAGTGGAAGAGACATTAACATCTGGACTGATCGTATAATGGGCTCAGAAGCAAGGGAAGCTCTCCCAAATCTCAGACCTCTGCAATTGTGGATGGAAGGAAAAAATCTTAAGTCCCTATATGACATTTCCTCTTGGGACCAAAACAGGTGGCTGGGCTGGAAGCATCTCCCCCTCCCAAACAATCTAAGGGAACTGTGGGCCGACCTCAAGCTATCTCTCTCAGGGTCAGCTCCCCTTAACAGTTTGTCCGAGGATAAGTATGTCTGGGACCCCAATGGCGGAAACTACACAGTCAGAGAAGGATACAAAATCCTCCAAAATGCCACAGCCACCAATAATTGGCCTCTTCATAAAGCGGCCTGGAATCCGGAATGCCTTCCAAAGATAAATTTTTTTAATTGGACCCTCCTTAAAAGCAAAATCCTCACAGCGGAAAATCTAAGGAAGAAAGGCATCCTCGGTCCCTCAATATGCTGCCTGTGTAGAGCAGCGGAAGAAAGCAGCAATCACCTCTTCCTAGATTGCTCCTTTGCCCGAAATTGCTGGAAGCTCATTACCAGTCCGTTAAGGATAGGTGAATTGCCCAATCAGATCACCCTCCTTCAAAAAAATTGGGGGAACAACTATCCCTACCCCAAGAAAAACAAAACCCTTGCCAAAAGACTGTGGAATAGCATCCCTCCAACCCTTTGTTGGAAAATCTGGAACACCCGAAACAAAAGCATTTTTAACAATAAGAAGGCCATCATCTCTAGCACCCTTGCAAAAACAATTTCCTTCATCTCTGAGACCATCAGTGCTAATGGAATAGTCCAATCAGATCAAGAATCTGGGAACCCAAGGGAAATTGAATGGATGGGCAAATTCAGTCATGAATCAAGGAATCACAAAGCAGCAAGTACAGGTCAGAAAAAGATTGATTGGAAGCTAAGAGGCTCTAATGAGGAAATCAGAGAATGGATTCAAAACCAAAAGAGGCCCTCCCTTCAGTTCGATGGGGCCTCAAAAAACAATCTGGGTCAGGCAGGTGCAGGAGGAGTCATCAAAGATCATCAAGGTGAAATTATAGTGACTTACGAGTGGGGATTGGGCATAATGTCCAACAATAGGGCCGAGGCCTATAGTCTTCTCCTGGGAACCTCCATTCTGAAGAGACTTGGTCTTCAAAATCCGCTCATAATGGGTGACTCAGCTATTATTATAGCTGCTATGGTTTCGGGGAGGGATTTCAAGCAAACTGCCCTGAACAATATTAAAACTAGGATCATCGACAACATAAGAGACATAAATGGGGCCACCCTCAAACATGTGCTAAGGAGCAGCAACAAAGAGGCTGATGAACAGGCCAACAAGGCAGCCAGTAGACCCGTAGGCCAAGTCAGAGAAAACGACTCCTTCTATGACAAAGCAATCCCTTAAAGAATCTTATCCCACTCCCTCTTCTCAGATTCTGAGCCACCTCAGACCCCATCCTTCTCGAAATTTGCTCATCCCCGAATCTCCTCACTCTCTACCAAATCTCCTCGACTGCGCCACTTCGTCCCTCCTCTCTCAGATCCTCCCCCTGTGATCGTATATGTCACCTCTCCCAGCCCTGATCTTGTGTTTTATTCGACCTCCGTCGTCATTCTCAGGTTCTGCTCAGACGAACATCATTCCAAAATCTCCATCGCGCGCAGCAAAATCTCTACCTAGACTCACAGTCACCTCAGGAATCGAACCGATCAGCACTAGATCACTCACTCGAGCTACCTCTCTCCCTCTATTTATAGCAGTATGGCTCTCTATTTAATCTCATCCTCCACCGCTACGAAGGTCCTGGCACGCGCCTCCTCCCAGCACAGACTCTCTCATGAAGCAGGGCGCAGCCATCTGGAGCTTGGATCACGACCCTCGACAGCGGTAAAATCAGGCAATTTTAATTACAGAGTTTCTTTTCCTTCTAACAGGTTGTTTGTTTGGCTGTCACAGCGCTCCCCCCTTTCTTTCTTCTGCTCCTCCGTCATCCTGTTCCTCCCCCTCCCTTCTGGTCCCCTCCTTGTGCAAAGCTCTGCATTCCCCCTTTCTGTTTGCCTTATTCCCCTATTTCGCCCTCATCCCCAGAAACCGCCCCTATCTGCAACACCAGCACTTTGGCTTTCTTTCCCAGCTAGGAGAAATGGCGGATCAGCAGGAACAGCAGGGAGCTCAGGAGCCTGCTACCAATCCCTTAGAAAATGTCATCACGAATAGTGAGTGCACTCTCTGCAAAGCACACACCTTCATGATAGCCAGATTCATCAAGCGATTCAACGACCTCAAAGATGATTATCAGGCGGACAACAGATCAAAAAGGAAGAAGCTGGAAAAACAAAAAGCTGAGATCGAGGCCTTGAAGGACAGATGCACCCACCTAGAGGAAGCTATAGCTCATATCAGGACACTTACCCAAAGTATGCAAGCGGAAGCTTCAACCAGAGCCAGCGCAAGGAAGGAATCTCTCCCGGATGACTCAGTTAATCAGAAGTACCCCTAGGACTCATGAACTGCAAATTTTGTTGGCTGGCAGGCTCTTTTATCCGGCAATATAGCCGTTACCTTTTTCATTTTAGTTACCGTTTATGTAGCAATAAGGATCAAGGGTCTGCGAACCCGTTTTGGATCCTTAATGCCTTGGTTTGTCATATCCATGTAATAGGACTCAGTCCCTGGAAGTTTTTATAATATATCAGTACCCGATTTTGTAAAAAAAAAAAAAAGTATTTAGCAAATAAACCTGTTACAAATGGAAGAGTGACAAGATGGTTGATTCTCTTGCAGGAATTTGACATCACAATTAAGGATCGACCTGGAAAAGAAAACCATGTAGCTGATTTTCTCTCGCGAATGCCAAAGCCAGCAGACATAGCAACAGTTGAAGATCAATTTCCTGATGAACATTTATTTGTTGTTACTGTCAGAACACCATGGTATGCAGATGTTGCAAATTACTTGGCAGTGGGCAATTACCCAAGCACCTAATGCCTAATGAAAGAAAACAAATAGTGTAACGCAGTACCCGATTCTCTTGGATCGGGGGCTACTTATTCCATACGGGGGCAAATATGCACATTAGAAGATGCGTCCGGGAAGATGAAGTGTTTGACATTCTAAAAGCATGCCATGATAGGCTGTGTGGCGGACATTTTGCAGACCGCATAACCGGTAAAAAATTCTTACAAATAGGCTATTACTGGCCCACTATCTTTAAAGATGCTAAAAAGTTTGTTCAAGCCTGTGATAGCCATGGACAATCTGATGAGATGCCTCTGAACTTGCAATTAGTAATCGAGCCTTTTGAGCAGTGGGCGCTAGATTTTATTGGTCCTATTAACCAATCATCCAATAAAAAACATACATACTGGTTGCAACGGAGTATGTTACTAAATGGGTTGAAGCAGAGGCGTTGCCAAGAGCTACAGAGGATTCAATAATACATTTTCTTTTCCAATTATTTGTGCGATATGGCCTTCCGAGAGACATAATTACAGATGGAGGACCGCAATTCGTAGGTAACAAGATTGCCGCAACATTAAGAAACTACCATATCCTGCACAAAATTACAACTCCATACCACCCACAGACAAATGGCCAAGTAGAAAGTACTAATAAGGTAGTTGAGGCAATACTTACAAAAATAGTTGCATCACACAGATGTGACTGGGCTTCAAGATTTCCAGAAGCTTTGTGGGCATACCGCACAACATGGAGAAACACCACGGGATATTCACCATATCAATTAGTATTTGGTAAGGAACCCATCTTCCTAATCGAATTCGAGATTCAAACATTAAGAACAGTGCAAGAGGTGGGTTTGAATTTAAATGAAGCTCAAACCAATAGATTACAGCAAATCAATGAATTAGATGAAATTAGGCTCTCAGCTCTTCAACACACTACATTAATCCAACAGCAGAGGGTGAAATGGCATGATGCCCTTATTAAAAAGAAGATCTTCCACGAAGGAGATTGGACAGTCCTATACGATTCAAGGTTCCAGGATTTCCCTGGAAAAATCCAGACCAGATGGCTAAGACCTTACGAGATACAAAAAGTGCATGATAATGGCACCATTACATTGACAACCATTGATGGATCTGGATATTCTTTCAAAGCGAATGGTCATTGAGTGCGACTTTATCACAAACTTCTTACCAGGGAGTCCTTTTACCAACAGTTATGGGAAGATTCCACCATGTAAATTCTCACTGAGGAGGTTAACCCATCCTCAACATCAATGCAGTAAACAACTCATTTGTTTTTGAATTTTGTATATAAACTTTTCTTTTTAAATTTTCTTGTATAAATTTTTCTGCTGTTCCTCTTAAGGAAAAACAACCATTCCATTTAAGGAACAACATTTTTTGCGTGTGTTTTCTTTTTGCTGTTCCTCTTAAAGAACCACTGTTGTTCCTCTTAAGGAACAGCAACCGTTCCTCTTAAGGAACAACAACCATTTCTCTTAAGGAACAACAATTTGCGTGTTTGTATTTTTTCTATTCCTCTTAAGGAACAACTACTGTTCCTCTTAAGGAATATCAGCCGTTCCATTTAAGGAACAACATTTTTGCCCGTGTTTATATTCTTATTGTTCCTCTTAAGGAACAACAACCGTTCCATTTAAGGAACACCAATGTTGCATGTTTGCATTTTTGCTGTTCCTCTTAAGGAATAATAGCTGTTCCATTTAAGGAACAACAGATCCACGTGTGGTCTATTTTTGCTGTTCCATTTAAGGAACAACTGCTGTCCCTCTTAAGGAATAACAGCTGTTCCAGTTAAGGAACAACAATCTCGCCTGTTTGTATACTTGCTGTTCTTGTGAGAATAATGTTTCACTCTTCATGATCCTTTGAAAGCAAGAATACAAATATATGCAAGGATACAAAATTAGAGGTTACTGGAATAAGAAAATCAAAGAAAGATTATCATCTTTAATGAGATTGCTTTGTATTGATTAGAAAAAGGGAAGGACACAACTATCTATATTACTTTGCTGTCCTTATCTTCACTAGAACTCAAATTGATTGATTACTTGTATCATGCTGGTTCTTCCCTAATTCTCATAATTCTCTTTGATTATTATTAGTAAATAAGAACAATGGCATATTTTCTTCTATTGATATGTTCATACTTCTTCCACCATCCCTACACTTAAGGAGTGTTGAGCCATCCTCTATATATAAATAGGAAGTGCTATATAAAAGAAAAAGAAAAAGAAGGAAAGAAAAAAAAAATGTTTACTCACAATTCTATGATTTTTCAGATGGAGGATAGGGGGTCTCATCAAGAGCCAGCCTACCATGATCATAAGGAAGCAGTGAAGTGGCATTCCCACTATGGCCACCACACCAGGGATATGATCCAATGGACACATCAGAAAAATAAAAGTCCTTGGAACAGGAGGTCTCATCACGAGCCGACCTGTCCACCTTTCACTCCTTCCCAGTGAATGGCATTGTGATCCATCTGGTTACCAAGCCAGCACAATGGCCTCCATCCTGACATCACAAGGCACTTTCCTAGGCATACATAAAGGATTATGGTTCCAAAGGGTGAAAAAGCAACTTTGTCAAGGTTATAAACACCTGTGGGCAACAGAGCTCTGCTGATGGTATTGGAGTCATATGTTTCAAACATCAATAGTAATTATAAACCCTTTTCTTATTTCTTTATCTTTATTTCAAAAGAGATTATGTTCCCAATTCCTTTTGAACCTTTTATGCATGAAATATCGTTTAAAAAGTCAATCATAACGGTTTAAGTGGAATAATGACCGCATAGCATCTTACCTACGTCAGCTGTCCTTTTCCCTTTTTCGCATCACTCCATAGCATCTCCATATTTATTCATAATTTCCATTCTAATGCATTGATTTCAGCAACTCGATATTTTTGTGATCTTGTCATAAATATGTACACCTTGCCATTTTTTCACCACGGTACGATTGCCGTTAGTACGTCGTTCCTCCATTTAACCGGTCGAAGGCGACCTATCATTTTTCAAGGGGGTGCAAGTGACTTCCAAAGCACTTTTGCATATGTGTCAGTCTTTTATTTGGTTGTACCAGGCTGCATGATATCCCATAATAGCAAGTTTTAACGGTATCTATGTTAAAAAAAAAGGTATTATCCGATATTCATAGTTTGTTGTTCCATTGTTGGCTCTGTGCATTGCTGTGTAAAAATAACAGTGTGCAGAATTCAGACAAAATGGGAGGACGATCAGTACGCAGTGAGCCACAGACACTAGCAGTTCCGATGTCGCACGAGAAATTCTAGTAAGGGCTGGATGGGTCGCATATTTTACACGACTGCAACAACCCAATGAAACCGTGGCTATCAAATTTTTACAGAATTTGCAGGATGATCATTCTATAGTAAGAGGAAGACGAATAACAGTGACAGATACAGTAATAGCTAAGGTATCTGGACTACCAGCAGTCAGACCCATATGGACACATAAAAAATTGAGGCTTCAAGATGCCATGGCCGTCTTTTGGGATGAGGGACAGAACCTGATTGTCAAAGGTAAAGGAGTCTAGCCTTCATCTCTGGGAGAACCATTGATCTGAAAATGGAATGTACTTGTTTAAGGGTGCAAGGTATCCATTTCCAATAATTTCAACTGTGAGCTAGACACTCCAAATGACCTCTAAAAATGTATAAACTTCTTATTTCTTATACAGAGATAGACTGTAGGGGCATTCACCGGACATGTCACCTCTAAAAAGAGGATGAGTTCCAGAGGCTACCTAGCCCTCTACAGGCTCTGCCTAAAGAAATAACAAAGTAAACACTTAGAAGTCTTTGACATACACATACTTGAAGTTTAAGGTCTTGCAGAAAAAGACAAGTAACTTTCTGCAGCTGAACAGGTGATTATATGTGTATGAAAGTTATATTTATTTGCTGTTTAATACTTTATATCAGTTTTGTTTAGCATATCATCTTCAGCAAATAAAGACATCAAAATGATAAAGCAGTTCACCCCCCCCTCTTGGCTACATCTGCTGGACCAAACCTCTCCAACTAGGCTTGTCCTCTTGTATTAAAATTGCTACAAGGCTAATACAAGAATAAGAGTGTATCAAAGGACAGATCTGACTGTAAATAAAAAATCAGAAGATAGGAATTAGCCAAACATGCTCTTTCCCAAAACAATAAATAGTGAATTTTGTACCTTACACAGTACTTTCCCCAATTGACCCTGGTGGCCCTTTAAAATTGCATGGAGAATTTCGAGGTGAATATGACCTAAATTGGTTCTGAAACCTCTGCCATTAGACTCAGAAGGTCGAAAATAGCAGACATAGGCTTTTGAATCACCAAAAACGGATGAACATAGCCCTCAAACAGCTCAATCCCTGAAATGGCCCTGGTGGCCCTGAAAGCTTCCCTGAAGCTAAACAGTGAGAAGAATTCCTTAGAAGGAAAAATGAGCTGTAGAAATGGATTCAAAATGCTGAAAACCTTCAGGAATGACCTTCGTTCCACATTCAATGGCTGCAAAATTCCCAATGTAGCTCCCAAACTGATTTGGCCATGGTGGCTCTTGGAACTTCCACGAAGATAAAACACCTGAAAATTACCTTAGATGGCTGTGAAACCTACACCAATGGATTCAAAAGGTCGAAAATATCCAAAATAAAAAAAAAATTCGTCCAAAACCGACTTTCCTAGCCAAAGTTATGGCCATTTAAAGTTTCTCCAGTTTTCCCCTAGAAAAACTCCAGCTAACTTTAGTTAACTCCAGTTAGCTCCGCCAATTATGGCGGGTCCACCAAATTTGGTGCTCCTGCCAAAATTCCGCCAACTTAACTGCAGTTACATTTAATGTTTGGTGGTTGCCTCGGATTTCGTGCTAGGCGGAATATTCATTTTTTTTTTTTTTTTGAAAAATTAAAATTTCTAATGTTATGGACAAATTCTTCTTTTTGCCATAACTTCCTCATACGGCGACCGTTTTTCGAACCGTTTGTGGCGCCGGAATCGAGAAGACGAGAAATTTCCAGTCATTCAACTTTGAACTCGTTCTAAGTACTTTAAATTTTGAGCATTTTACGACACTTAGGACATGAGCACCTGATCATACCTCCCAAATGAGAAGGCTTTTGGTCCCCAAAAGGTCACTGAATCTCTGAACTGAACTATACAGCGCTTGAGGAACAGAAATATCCTCTTCCGTTCTGCCAAAAGAGCATACTGATGCCAAAATGTCCTGCCTTATGAACTATCGTCATGGCGAATGTTGCTGCATAAACCAAGTATTCGTCGAATCCCGACCAAGCTTGTTCGCCCGACAAACTGAAAGTTTGCAGAAACCAGCAAAGAAACTTTCTGATATATGAGCTGAAATATTCCCCTGAACATGTGCGCTTGCCAGCTGTCATGATGCCCATCCATGGCACCTTCGCTCCAGAAGAAGAGCTGCCTCCCAAATGAGAAGGCTTTTACAAAGATGAAACACCTCATCATTTCTCCTCTTTACAATCTTGGAGATCAAATTAACTTTTTCCAAGTCAATATTACATTACATGCATGGTTAAAAACAAAGTAATCAACCCTTCAAGTTAATCACACATACATGTTTAAAATACAAGCAAATCATCATGATCCCTGTGCTCATGCATATCATTCTCATGCATGCAGTTTATCCTTCAACTTTCTCTTAAGTACAATATCCTCGATCACATGTACATGTACTTTCAAAGGTGAAATGAATATAACATTCGCTGAAATAGAGTGAGTCTCATACTCAGCTTTTCCATCTTGCAACTTGCATTCCCTTAACCAAGAAATGCATTCAATCAAAAGACATGCAACTTTAATTGGATAAGAATTCTAACCATTTATTACCAATCCATTTCAAAGGCGCTTCCTTTAACTGCACATCGATTTCAACATGTGTATCATCCTGACACATATCAATGATGGAAACTTCCTTCCCATTCTTGCCATACTCTTTCTCCAATTTCTTCAACTTTCGTGGAAGCATTGTTGGATTCAGAGTCCAACACCTTTCAATAGTATGTCCTTGCTTATGGCAATAAGTGCAACACATGTTCATCTTCTTGACAGCATGATTTGCATTGTTCAATGGAACTTTGGCTTCTTGCCTCCTTTCCTTCAAAAGTTTCCTGCATGTTGCCATTCTTTTCCAACATCTAGAAACACTATGGTTAAACAAACCACAAAAATAACATGCAATTCTTTTCCAATGCTTATGTGGAAATTTTCCATGCTTTACATGATCAAAGGAAATATGTCTGAAATCAGATTTATACCTTTCCCTTTCACCTTCATTACCTTCATGAGGAGGTGAATCAAACGAAGAAGAAGCTCCTTTTGGAACACCATGAATCCTTGCAATGGCTTTAGAGCTTTCACCACTTCCTTGTTCAAGTGCATGCTTATGCACACCTTCTTCCTGCAAGGTCTGTTTCAAACTATTGCATTCATCAAGGATACAACCTTTACAACCTTGAGATAGAGAATCTGAAATGAAACTCCTTCTAGGAACTGTTTCAATTGCCTTCATGGCTGCTTTAGAACTTTCTCCACAAGATTGTCCATAGCCAAGACCCAAATTCTTAGGCCTTACCTCAACCATTATTGGCTCAACTATACCCTGTGCATGTTTGCCCAATCCTTTTCCTTCATATCCCATTTTGGACATCAACTTGGACCCTATGCCTCTAGTATGTTTCTCAAAAGAACCAACATAAACATTCTTATCAGAATTTGAAGACAAACTAGAATTGTTTACCTCTTCTTCAAGTTGATACTTGGCTAAGGCTTCTTTGGCAACAAGGAGTTGTGTCTCCAACTCATGCATCCTTTCCAGCTTCATGTTTGCAATATGAAGTTGGCCTTCCATTTCCTGCAATTGGTTAGAAAGCAACTGATTCTCTTCCCTCATGGAATTCAACGGCTCTTGAAGTCTAGAGCTCTTTCTTTCATCCTTGTACATTTCTCTCACCATATTCATCATGATGAAAAATTCTTGCTTAAAGCCTTCATCAAATAATCTTGTGAAGGAGGACGATTTTGAGAACTCACTTATGGAAATTGTCATTATAAAAATGAACCAAAGAGCTTCAACAAACTCAAACAACAAGTACTTTGCAGAATAATAAGGCAGTCAATCTCCAACACTGCTTAAGACACCTTTCAAGCTACACAATCAAGCTAGTGATGTCAGTCAAGCAACCTAGTGCTCTGATACCATCTGATCTGAAAATGGAATGTACTTGTTTAAGGGTGCAAGGTATCCATTTCCAATAATTTCAACTGTGAGCTAGACACTCCAAATGACCTCTAAAAATGTATAAACTTCTTATTTCTTATACAGAGATAGACTCTAGGGGCATTCACCGGACATGTCACCTCTAAAAAGAGGATGAGTTCCAGAGGCTACCTGGCCCTCTACAGGCTTTGGCTAAAGAAATAACAAAGTAAACACTTAGAAGTCTTTGACATACACATACTTGAAGTTTAAGGTCTTGCGGAAAAAGACAAGTAACTTTCTGCAGCTGAACATGTGATTATGTGTGTATGCAAGTTATAGTTATTTGCTATTTAATACTTTATATCAGTTTTGTTTAGCATATCATCTTCAGAAAATAAAGACATCAAAATGATAAAGCAGTTCACCCCCCCCTCTGGGCTACATCTGCTGGACCAAACCTCTCCAACTAGGCTTGTCCTCTTGTATTAAAATTGCTACAAAGGCTAATACAAGAATAAGAGTGTCTCAAAGGATAGATCTAACTGTAAATACAGAATCAGAAGATAGGAATTAGCCAAACATGCTCTTTCCCAAAACACTAAATAGTGAATTTGTACCTTACACAGTACTTTCCCCAATTGACCCTGGTGTCCATTTAAACTTGCATGGAGAATTTCGAGGTGAATATGACCTAAATTGGTTCTAAAACCTCTGCCATTAGACTCAGAAGGTCGAAAATAGCAGACATAGGCTTTTGAATCACCAAAAACGGATGAACATAGCCCTCAAACAACTCAATCCCTGAAATGGCCCTGGTGGCCCTGAAAGCTTCCCTGAAGCTAAACAGTGAGAAGAATTCCTCAGAAGGAAAAATGAGCTGTAGAAATGGATTAAAAATGCTGAAAACCTTCAGGAATGACCCTCGTTCCACATTCACTGGCTGCAAAATTCCCAATGTAGCTCCCAAACTGATTTGGCCCTGGTGGCTCCTGGAACTTCCACGAAGCTAAAACACCTGAAAATGACCTCAGATGGTTGTGAAACCTGCACCAATGGCTTCAGAAGGTCGAAAATATCCAAAATAAAAAAAAACATTCGTCCAAAACCGACTTTCCTAGCCAAAGTTATGGCCATTTAAAGTTTCTCCAGTGTTCCCCTAGAAAAACTCCAGCTAACTTTAGTTAACTCCAGTTAGCTCCGCCAATTATGGCGAGTCCACCAAATTTGGTGCTCCTGCCAAAATTCTGCCAACTTAATTGCAGTTACATTTAATGTTTGGTGGTTGCCTCGGATTTCGTGCCAGGCAGAATATTCCTTTTTTATTTTTTTTGTGAAAAATTAAAATTTCTAATGTTATGGACAAATTCTTCTTTTTGCCATAACTTCCTCATACGGCGACTATTTTTCGAACCGTTTGCGGTGCTGGAATCGGGAAGACGAGCACTTTCCAGTCATTCAACTTTGAACTAGTTCTAAGCACTTTAAATTTTGAGCATTTTACGACACTTAGGACATGAGCACCTGATCAACCATGGATAGAGCTGGCTAGAGTAGTTCAAAGCTACATTACATGCGATGGAAGAAAGGATGTGGTAAGACCACGCCACCTTAAATTACTAGCAATTTTAAAACAGAAATGTTCTGTAAACTTGCTTGCATATTTGAATTTTTTGTTGCATGACGCTGCTCAAAGCATAAAGAAATCCCAGCATATAGATACGGTTGTAAGTCATCATTGTCTAATTCGGTTGATAGTAAGCTACAATCTTGTCCAGCAGCAAACCAGTTGGGAAGAATTAGTGTTTGCTATAGACGGGGGGTTAGCCTTACCTACCCAAAAATAAAAAGGACCACCAGCACAACAAACAGACCACAAAAACATAGACACTCTTCGAGATTGAGAACAAGCATGGGAACAGTTGAAAATCATGGTTTTAGACCACCTCATGACATCCCTTCTCTAGCCTATTCTTTGACTGCGTTGCACACAAACTACATGGTTTTCATGAGGGCATGAAAAAGGGTAAGCAGGGGAGTGTGTTGAGCTATGGAAAAGGTATGAATTTGCCATTTATTTCATCATCCTTTCCTTTAATTATATCCCCTTTATATTCTAAAGATATTCATATATCAAGGGATTATAGTAAAAACTAGGGAACTATTTATTATTACAATTTAGCTAATGATTGTCTTTTCTCATGCAGGAAAAAGATGAAATGGGAAAACTACCGTTCCCTACCCGAGAGAAGGAAAAAGACAAAGTAGAGTAACTGTTGTTCCCTCACTAGGAAGCAGCGTACAGGCAGCAAGCCAAGGATGGAGCACATAGTTATGGATAAGAACAGAGAAGATCACAACATCAGCGCAAAAGACAAAGAGCTAACTAAAGATGGAAGATTGAGCGGATCTCTCAGGATCTCTTGATCCTGAGGGATCGCTGTTACTATTCTATCCGTTGTTACTATTTTATCCACCTGGCCATTATAAAAGGGACAACGATTGTAAAGAACAGGAGGAGATTATTCAGAAATTACTTTTGTATTTTTACTTTGATCATTGACTCTCATTGTTGAAACAGAGTATGAACTGGCTGTAACCATTTTGCATATGATTAATATATAATACAGTTGCTGTTCCTTCTTTCATACTGAAGTAATTTGGCGGTGTTCACTAGCAGCTAAGGGCCTAGCCCTGGTGGATTCACTTGCTGTTCTTGTATCATTCCTTTACGATTTCTGCCGTGTGATGGTTTGGTTTCATTTCTATCTATTGTAGTTGCATCGCTTTACTGTTTCATATTTCCAGACTTAATGAATTGATTGGTTTTATATGATCTAATTGAATTGCGTTGTTGTTCATTTCCCTCATAACAAGATCACTGCTTTTTGCAAGTATATTTTTGTTGTTCATTTTACTTACAGAGCTTCGCTGTTCATTTCAGTAACTTAGCTTTGTTGTTCATTGTTGTTCATTGTAGTTACATAAGTTTTGCTGTTCATTTCTATTATATAGCGTTGATGCTCATTTACTTTCTGCAATCATTTAGGTTTGCCTTTTAGCATTCTTACAGTTAGCATAATTATCTCATTTCAATCAGTTGCAGTAGAATTATTGATTTAATTCATTGCCATTTCCAATTGGTTATTTAGTGTGGTGTGTGTGAGATCAACAACTGTAAAGAACATTGGCTATTACTGTCAAAGCTCTCAGATTGAGGATCTTATTTATGCTTGATTTAGTTTACATTAGTTAAACAAGGAATGAGTTATTGCTACTGTATCCTTGACTGATAATTGCTGTTACTTTGTCGAATAAATGATTTAGTTTCAGAGCATTGAGTTTCCTTTAATTGCAAGTGAGTTTTATTTAAAGCATCTATTTACTCTTGTATTTGAAAGCACTGTATTGCAATTTAGAAACATTACTCTTGAGTAAATAGCCGCCACAAACTGTGTACACTCTTGAAATAGAAAATCTTGCCCGGATTGATAACTAATGTGAAGATAATTAGGAGTTAAAAAGACACCTTTTATACCTCAACACAGGCCTGGGGGACAAGAAGTGCACATTACACAGATTCAGGGGTCAAGGTCACAACCTGGTGACTGCAACTGCACAATCTGTAGTCTAGGTAGGCTAGGTGAAGCCAAGTTGAAGGGTTGGGAAGCTTATTATTAAAACGCTAAGTGTTGGACCAGTGGGACTAACAAGTGAAGTGGTAAAGCTTCAACTGTGTCCCAACACTTAGAATACTTGATGACTCAACAACATTGATCACCCATGACACATGAACAACACTTTCGCTTGTGTGTGCCCACTTCATGAACAATTACGAAAAGTGTGAAACCTAAGGTAGACTTTATGACGACTGTGACGACACTTGTGCAACAGTATTCAAAACATTGTGAATGAGTGTGAAAGGTGTTTATATGGTTAGGAAAACTCATAAACATAAATATGAGCCCTTGAAACCACCAGAATGAGCTTATGCATAAAGTGCGACAACCAACATGCAAAAAGACGACATCTTGCCTATCTTGCGAAAGGGAGCGAAACACTTAGTGAAAACACATGGAATGACTTTCAGTGTTTGCGACCATACATTTCATTGAAGACATAATGATAAGACAATGATAAGTTTTCCTTCATACTACACTAAGAGGTGCATTTCAACTTCATGAAATATGTGCTTTGTCATGGTAACTACCCTCCAAAGGGTTGTGAATCAGATGGAGTCTTCATGTGGTCCTGGTCTTTGATCTTCTATCATACCCTAGGGTTCCTTGGTATTCTTATATGATGATTATCTTTTCTCCTCAGATCCTTAAGTGTCATCTAGAATGTCATACTTATTCATCATATTACCATAGTGTAAGAGAGTACTTGCATCTGCAACTCATCATGACAAGACGACATTAGTCTGAAAACCCTTAGCCTAAGATAAAGCACTTGGATTCATGAACTGGGCTAGGACTGAGTGACAGGTTAGGGGAGAAGGCCCAGTGACTATACAATTGTGCAGTTCAAATAACCAAGGGTCAAGCTTGATCATTGAGACTGTGTAATGCGCAACTTAGGCCATACTAAGGGAAATTTCTGCACAGTCCTCATAGAGAGAAAAAATTGTGCAGTGCCCAATGAGGGACAAAATTGCGCAGTTCAAGTAGTTGTAGTTGCTGCGGGATGGGGTCCTAGGAGGAAAAACTACACAATTTCAGGAGGCAAGGGGGACTGGGCAACTGAGTGGATTGAGGGATAGAACTACGTTGTTTCTGGAGGCAGTGAGCTCTGACTGAGGGAAGGACACTGGAGGAAGCATTCACTCATTTTTGGAGGCCAAGGGAGGCTAGTCTTTCTTCGTATTGCATAGTTCCAGTAGACAAATGAAAAAATTGAAAGTTGAAGATGTGAAGTGAGTAGTTTGGGAAGTCTGGATGAGGATAGGTTCCTAAGAATCATCTAGAATTTGGCTAAGTGTAGGATCAATCCAACTGATGTGAGCAGCGATAGAACTTGACTATAACCACACACTTGGACACTTAGTGATACAACATAGATCATCGAGAACATATGAAAATATACTTCCATTAATGTAACAACCTTTATGGCAACTGATGACAAGTGTGGCTCTAACGATAGACTTTGTGAGGATAATGATGACACTTGTAGAATAGAGCATGAAACTTTGGAAATGACTGCGAAACCTGTCTATATGATGAGAACAACTCATTTTCACAAAGATAGCCCCTTGAAGCAAACCATAACTCCCCTTTGCATGACAAGTGATAATTCCCATGCCCGAATACGACACTTCCTATATAAATATAAAAGTGTGAACGACACTTGAGATCCAAGAAGGGAGCTTGAACTCATCAATTGATTAATACGTGACTAAGGAATGAGTGATCACATGATCCATAGTAGGCTCCAAAATTAGAGTGTAGTCCAAAATTTTGGAGGGTGTTGCAACCGCCACAATAACTTAGTAGACATCCTTTAATTTACTTTAACGAGTTCGAAAAGGCAAGTGCTCGACAAGCTTTTTACATTTTTCGATTCTGAAAAAAGCTTAAAGAGGACTCCAGGGTGTTCCTTTTTCGTGACTTTAAAGAGCCTAAAAAAGTGATAAAAATATGCTCTTTGGTCAAAATGATTTGTTTCAATTACATCATTAAATTCGTCAAACAATTGTTAACTTGCTCAAAACATCACTAAAATATTAAAATATATTATACATGGTAAAATTAAGTCATATTTAGGTCAAAATAATAAAATATTAATAAAATAATCATGAAAATGACCATAAATAGGCAAAAAATAATTTCATTTTTACCATTTTACAACCTCTAGGCGAGTCAGCTTTGAGTACATTTTGCCCCCGATATTCAACAGTTGATTGCGGCTAATTTGGTGGATCATTTCGAGTGTCATCACTTCCAGGTAGGAGATCTCACCTTCCTCTTTATTTTTATGGTTCCAATTTTTCTTTTCATGCATATTTTTTCAAGTTTTGGGTGACCTAGGGATTTATTTTGCACCCTAGCTCCAACACACCCCAAGAGTGTCGAAAGGTGCATTGGGCTAGAAAAATTTGAACTATTGAGGGCACTGTATTGCACTGTCTCCCTTTGGCAGGGTGTGTTGTGAGCATTTCAAAAAATAGTTTTGCTCTTTTCACTCAAATTTCTCTCAGTTTTTTTCATGGGATTCACTCTAATGATTTTTCTTGTCATGTTTCAGGTATCCATTGGAACGAAAATGGCTCTGATATGGAGAGAAAGAGAACATGAATAACAAGACATGAATGCTACTAATAATCTAGCCACCATCAACACGTTAAGAAACTGTGGGCTTCTGAAATTCTTTTGGCTTCCTGAGATGAGGTAACAAATGGAATTATTAGAATATCTTGTTCGGACATGGGATTTTTGGGCACAAGCTATCAGGTTTGGAGCAGATATGCTCAACATATAGGTGGAAGACATCTATTTCTTGACAGGTTTATCGAGGAGAGGTGCTCCTTGTTAGAGTCGGTCTACTAGCCCTTCACCAGAGATCAAAGCTCTTTGCATTTCATGGTTAGGTGTCCCATCAGTGTGATCAGTTGCATTCCATTAGGCATGCCATAACTCTGGTGGAGTAGTTTTGTGTCATTTATTCCCCTCGTGTTTGGCACTGCTAGTTCAGGTATGTTTAAGTAAATAAAGTCTTCAAGGGTCATTCATCATCTTGTTTTAAATTTCGAGGTCTTAGGTCTAGGGTTGAGTCAATTTTGTCTTGAGAAGTCATAAAGGACCAGCAGGCCAGAGGGATGTCCTTCATAGAGCATCATTTCAACAATTCTCATCATTGTACAACTAAATTTGGACTTTGTTTTCAAAACTATGTTTTTGAAAAACACAAGTCACCATCTCGTTTTTGTAAAAAATTGTCAAAATTTCAAGTTCTCCAAAGGTTGAAGCGCAGTCTTGGTTTCCTTTGCCAAAGCATTTCAGAGCTATCCCTGCAAAAATCATCAGAAGAAATCATTATTTCAACCAATTTATTTTAAAAAGTGAAACCAGAAGTCAGAACCTATTAATTCAAAAAAGTGTCAACACTCAAACATCACAAAGTGGGTTTTGGTCAAGCAAAAATTAAAAAGGAGCCTATTTAAGCATATTCCTCTTCATTAACAACTCATTCATCTCTTACAAGCAAAATGGATCCTTGCAAAGGCGATTTCACAAATTCTTGAGCAAATCGGGCAGTTCCAGAGGCGCGCTACGCATCAGCAGAGGCGCGCTACGCACCCAGGGCGCGCTACGCATCAGCGCGATTTTCTCAGTGTAATTTTGCTCAAACGCTACGCACCAGAGGGTCGCTACGCGTTGGGCAAGGTGCACTACGCGTTGGGTTTTTCGCCCTGTAACTTGCCAGCAAGTACACAAATCCTCTCTTAAATCAAGCAAAATACAAGTAAGCTCCTTTTCCATGGCTGGTTTTGTTTTTGCAAGATGAATGTGAAAGAAATATGATAAATATGCCATGAAAATTAAAAGCAAAAAACCCTAAGTTGCTGTGTGAATTTAAAGGCCAAGTTTGCTAGGGTTTCAAAGTGATATGCTGCCCAAGGTTTTCCCATTTTGATCCTTCTTTTTCCCCCCATATTCACCAGCATTTCCCTTCAAATTTCCCATAAAATTCTATAATATCCCAAACCCTACTTAATCCCAAAACCTACTTCACCCCAAAACCCTACAATATCGTAATTTCCTATGCCCTTTCCCTTCCATAAATTCCTTGTTTATTTTCATTGCCCCTAATTCCCTCATGTTTCCCTTTCCCTAACAATTCCCTTGTATTTATGTCCCCTTGGTAACAGCATTTGAAAAAGTCAAACAACAATCAATTGTGTGCACAGTCAGCATATACATTTCAGCCATCCTGTCTTCAAAACTATGTCAGAAACCGAATCAGATTATGAGCAGAGTTATGACAGTGATTCAACACCAGAGATAGAAGTGCCAAGGAGGCATCACAAGGGTGGTAAAGGTGGTCGGCATGTCAGGGAGGAGCCCACTTCTTTGGCTCATTTGCAAGCTTGTCCACTTGCAATGAACTGTTTTCAGTACCAATCATGTTTTGGATATTGTGAGCGGATCTCACAAATTCAACATCACAGAGAACTAGCTCGCTTGTTTGTCCTACATTTGCAGAATGGTCATGTGAACCTTGCAGGAGTGGACTTCACCCTATCACCCGAGATTGTTGCTCAAGCCACCGGGATACCAAATGTAGGGGAGGAATGGAATAAGCGCCAGCAGTTAGACAGATTTCACTATGAGCCATATATCAAACCCGGGTGTATGAGACACTTAACTGCTGTTTTTCCTTTCAGATTCCTAAGGGATGAGTATGCACCGTTGATGAGACTCATTATTCGCTATTTCACTTGTGAGGGCAGATTTTCACGTCTCTATTCGTACCATATTCGTTTGTTGATGCATTTCACAAGGGTACGAATGATGAACATTCCTTTTTTCATGTGTCGCAATATAGAAAGGATGGCGCCCTTGGTACAAAGGAAGAGCCCAACACAACAGCACAAGAGTATTTATCATTATGCACTGATTAAAATCATAGTGATGCATCAGTTGGCACAACATGGTATTGCTTGGGAGGATTTCATTTGTCGTGACTTTTTCACGGTGCCACAGCCACCTCCTGAGATTGTCCATGATGAGGGAGGGCTTTCACATCAGTTTGACATTCCAGAGCCCGAGCATGTCAGCACTCCAGCATGTATTACATATCAGAGAGGCCACAGGGCCTTATTTGCATCTGCACGGCGAGTATTATCTCCACATCAGGTGGAAGGGGTCTCGCCTTCTTCATCAGCACAACGAGTGTTATCTCCACTTCGTGTGGAAGGGGCCTCGCTTTCGACAGCAGCACAGGTACAGGTACAAGACAGAGGCAAGCAACCCATGTTTGATGAGGGACCATCAGGAGATCCGGACATAGATATTATCGACCTTGACATCAGCTCTCCTAGTTCGGAGCTAAAGGAGATCATTCAGCAACAGAAGGCTGAAAATCGCTTGTTGCAACAGAAATTGGAAACGGCCAATTGATCAATCAACTACTTGGAGCAGCGTAACAAGCAGCTAGAAGATGAACACACTCTTGATGAGTTGCGGCGAATCCGAGAAGACCGAAACTTGGCCCGCAAGAGACCCGGTGATTTGACACCTATTGAGCAAGGGTCTATGCTCATCTGGGTGAACACTCATTTAGAGAAATTGTTAGCCAAGGCAAACAGAGACAAAGATATGCTCCGCCATATGAAGAATCATTACTGGGCCCGCATGCATGTTTGCAAAGCGAAAATGAAGATCCTTAAGAGGCGATTGAGCAAGGCATTAAAACGGCGAAAAAGGCCCGATCCACTCCAAATTTTGGCCGAAGCCTCCTTGAAGGAGCATGGTACTTTATGATACACCCCCAGCTCAAATCTCAAAAAATTTGGAGAAGTTTTGGTCAATTTTGAAATTTTTGTATTGAAAACAGGTTTTTGCCCTCAACGCGTAGCGCGCCACGCGCTACCCTGAAGATGGGGAGGCCCAATTCAAGAAAGGTTTGCATTTTTGGATTTTTCATGATAAAATACACCTTCTCAGCCACTGCCAAGACATTTCATCAAGTTTTGGGCCCCCAAAAGGTCAAAAAACATGCAAAAAATGACCTTCTGCCCCTTTTTGGACACACAGGAAGCAGTCTTGGGAGAATTCATTTTTGGAGGGGAAAATGGGAACCAAATTGAGAAATTATACTTGGGTTGGAAACTAGACATCCATACCTTTCCAACAAGCCCACCTGAGCCTCATTTGGATGCCGGGAAGTGCCCCAAAAGTGGGCTAAAAGGCGCGCTACGCATCAGGGAAATTTTCCAGTTTTTCATCTACAGCACAGGACAACGCAACTATTTGACCAGTTTTGAATTTTTATGGGATTTTTCACCCTCTTTGATGTAATTAATGTATTTTCATGTTGACATGACACTTTTTTACCTATTCTAGAAGATTCATTCATAAAATGGCAAAAAATTAATGAATGAATTGGTTTCCTAGCTTATAGAGGCAAGTTGTTTTGATTGCCTAGATTGTAGTGCTCAGTTTAGAATTGGTTGAAACAGCTCCTAGGATGATGAGCTCGACCCCTAGAGGCAAGGAAATGTGTTAGATTGCCTATATTATGTATCTTCTTAGTCATTTTCAGGGTTGGACTCTTGAGGGATAAGCTTAGACTGTATTACACATTGTATCTCTGCAATTTTGGCAAAGGAAAGACCAGGGTTTTGCAGCACTATTTGGGATTCCTGTGGTTATTTGTGTTGATGGTGTGTTACTCTCATGTACTTGTAAGTTTTTTATGTGTATCATTTTCCTACTATTCTCTTTTGCAAATTAAGCAAATGAAGTGTTAAGGTAGAATTCATGGTTTTCTATGCTCTGCCTTTAAGTTTGCTTAATATCTATGTTTTCATCTGTTTAAGGAGAACTCCTGAAAGTTTCTTGCTCTCCTTAGCTCCTCACCAGTCATAACTATCCATTCAATTCCTTTAAAGGCATCAAAACAATCACCTACCTTGCCCCAAAAAGACCTCTGCAAAAACTGTGTCTCATCCCCACACCCAAAATTGCCTTGCCCTGTTGTCCAACAAAACCCTAAAAATTTGAAATCGAACTTTCCCTATCAATTTACTAGCCTAAAATCAGTATTCTTTATTGGTCATCTTAGCCCCTTTGAAGACCTTTTGCCGAGATATACCCGGAGAGAGCCCTCTCTTGTCCTCGTAGGGCTAGCTACGAGGCTGAGCTTGGTTTGATGTTGCCTTGAGTTTTGCCTTCCTCAGCCTGAGGCAATATTTGAGCGCTAACATATTGGCGACCATACTGGGGAGAACAAATTGTTTGCCAGTTGATGTGTTTATTTCATAAGTCTTAGACGGAGCCTGAAGTTATGCCAGGTAGCCTTCGAAACGCTTTTGCTTTGCATAAGCGAAAGTAGATAAACGCTGCTTCAGTCAATCTCCGTGAGCTTGTGAATACAACACTTCATTTGCATTTTACCCCAGTACATTTGTAAACTCTGAACTTTTGATGATAAGTTGAGAGTTTTCACAGGCTGATTGGCTATTTGTTCCTTGATATTTTGAGAATAACAAGCTGGCTTCAGATCCTAGTCATATATTTAAATCTCATTCATGTCCGGCTGTTTTTAAGTATCTTGAAGACATTGATTTTGACGAGAGCTTCGAGTTGTCCCTATTCAAAACCAAATTTGAAAGTGCACTTGATTCTCTAGTTCCCAACCCTGATTTTGTTGCTGCCCTTGAAATCGAGAGACACAATAAATTGGTTGAAAATTTCATCCTAAGACACCTTCAGACAGATATCCAAGTCACTAATCTTGCTGATTTCCTCGAAACTGTATCTGTCAATATTGGATCTACTATCACGGCTTCTGTTTCGCACGAGCAGACCAATCCTCCTTTTATTTCTATTTCCCCTATAGTCACACATCCTGAATCTACAGTCAATTCTCCCCCTTCATCCCATATCGCTTCTCCTCCGCCTACACCTCCCCATACTCCTCATACTATAGCTACACCTACTCCACCTACTACTCCTAGACCCAATCTACCCAAAGCAATGGCTGCTCGGTTTGCTCCTCTTGCTCTTCCTCAAAATCTGCATGATATGCCAGCTGATTATCAGAGAAAAATTCCCATGTTTGATGGCACTCCTCAAAGTGTTTCCGCTCAGCAGCATATAGACAAAATGGAAACTTTTTTTGATTTATATGAGATAGACGAAGAAGATGTAACTATGCGTTTGTTTGTGCAAACATTCGGAGGAGAAGTAAGAAAATGGTTCAGAGGTTTGACAGCTAGAAGCATACCCACATTGGATGAACTTCAGAGACAGTTTCTAGACCGATGGGAAATCAGAAAGGATCCACTTCAGATCAATGCCGAGTACAACAATCTCAAACGTAATCATGGTGAGTCTGTCCAAGATTATATTATCAGATTTAACACAGTTTATAATGCTATTCCGGATGATTTAAGACCATCTAGAAAATCAACTCTTCTCAAATTCCCGGATGGCTTTGATCCGGAGATGGCTTATTCATTGCGAGATAGAGATCCGCCTACCTTGGAGGATATGCAGAAAATCGCTGTTAGTGTTGAAGCGAATTTGAATGATAAAAGAGCAAGGATGAAAGCTGAAAAGCGAGTAACAATCAAAGAAGAAGCCTCTACATCAGATCAGCTTCTTCGCAAGGTAGAGAGGATGCTCGAAAAGGTCACTCTCGACAAGCCGGAGCCGCAGATTCGCAATCCTAATTTCCGAGGTCCGCAGCAGCCACAATACAGAATTAAGCAGCGTGAAACAAGGACACAAGAGTCAGCAGTTCAGCAGCAAGTAAAAACTTCTCTTCAGCAGAATTTCGTTAGCCAAGAATCCGAGGATGAAGGTGATACTGTAGGGGAGGAAAATCATTTCTTTACTCCTGATGATCTGCCTACCTATGTTACGGAAGAGGAAGAATTTGTGAGAAACTCCATCATCCACCAAGATGAGAATTATATCTTATCAAATGATGCAGCGCTTGAGGAAGAATCGGAGGAGTACCAAAGAGGATACCTGAACGCTTTGTCTGCCCAGCAGAAACAATTAAGAAATCGAGCTGTGCCCATAAATCCTATTCAGAAGAAGAAAGATACTTCAGCAAAAAATGATTCAACTGTCCCACAGAAAAAAGGAAAAGAGATAAGTGATCTCGCAGCAGGTTAATAATCATCAGCAGATAAGGTAAATCAGCCACCAAGCACAATGAGGGATAAAGTTGAAAGAAGAGAAGTTCCGGCCAAGGAGGGTGAAAAGGTTTCAGCATTTAGTTTGGAGAATGAAATTTCAAAGCTGAAAGTGTTGATTCCTTTGACTGAAATCATGAAAAACAGCAGCTACCGAGGTCAAATCTCCAAAATTCTGAATTTTGATCCAATGCTTGACACGGTAAATGTAGAAGATGATCAGCCAGAATTAGTTTTTGGGCCTGCTTTAGATGGTGAGTCTCCTGAAAGTGATGTTCCTCCCTTCTATATCAGTTTGAGGTTGCACGAGTATGTTTTACATAATGCTATGTTTGACTCGGGTGCTTCGAACAATTTGATGTCGAAAGCAATCATGGAAAAGCTGGGATTAGACATCACAAGAAAATACCATGATTTGTATTCATTTGATTCCAGCCGGGTAAAGTGTATCGGATTGATCAAGGACTTGGTGGTAAGCTTAGATCAAATTCCAGCTAAGAATGTCTTGATGGATGTGGTTGTGGCAGATATTCCTCCGCGTTTTGGTATGCTGCTTTCAAGATCTTGGGGAGCTAAGTTGAAAGGTACACTTCAGCTAGATTTTTCATATGCTACAATTCCAGTCTTCGGTCAAATGAGAAAGTTATATCGGGAGAAAAAGATGAAATATATGATAACTAGCAAAGAAAAGCCAATAAATCATCCTGTAAATTATGTACATACAGATTTGGAGTCGTTTGTTTTGTTTGCTGATAGTTTTAATGAGATAGATAGTCAGTTAGTTCAGGCAGAAGATATACCGGAGATTACTGAAAATTTTAGAGAGGTTCTGCAGAAGGAAAGAGAAGAAAAGCCAGCTGCTATGGAGCAAACAGCTGAAGATAAGGGGCAGCAAACAGAAAAAACAGAGGTAACACAGTTTCAGCACTTGGAGGAGGATGAAGATGGTCTTTGGACCATGGATTTTGATGGCGCTGTGGGCAGCGATGGCGCTGGTATTGGTGTGTGGATTCGAAGTCCCTTCTCTGCCCGAGACAAAGTCCCAAGCAAGGTGAGAGTGTGTTCTTATAAACTAGCATTCGATTGTTCAAATAATGAGGCAGAATATGAGGCTCTCATTGCTGGCCTTAAAATTCTTCGAAAGCTGAAAGCAAAGAAGATTGCAGTCTATGGTGATTCTGAGTTGGTGATAAAGCAAGTTAAAGGTGAGTTTCAGGCCAAGCATCCTCGTATGAGGGCATATCGAAATGCTGTCCTAGATATTTTGAAGTTATTTTCTGAGCATACTTTGACATGTGTGCCCCGCATACAAAATGGTGTTGCGGATGTGCTGGCCAAGGCAACAAGTAATTTAAAAATTCCAATGAATTCCAACAACAAATTTGAGATTTATGTGAAACACCGCCCCATAGTTCCGGATAATCAACGATGTTGGCAAGTCTTTCAGGATGATGAAGAAATCAAAGATTTTCTGCAGATTGAAGGTGAGTTTAAAGATACCTCCATAGATACAGAATCAGATGAAGTAAATCAAATGGATGTGCTGCAACTTAAGGACAATTTTATTCCTAAGGGATTGATTCCTTTGGAGGAGTTGTTTGATCAAGATGATGTGGCCCGCAAACCGACATTGAGACCAACTGAAGAAGGTGTTGAAGAGGTAAACATTGGAGCAGCTGAGAATCCCAAGATGGTAAAGCTATCAAAGTCATTGTCACCAAAGGTAAAGAAGGAGTATATCAGATTGTTATCTTCATTTTCTAATGTTTTTGCATGGGATTACTCAGATCTGAAAACATATGACACCAATATCATTCAACATACTATTCCTATAAAGCCAAATCAGAAACCTTTCCGTCAAAAGTTGAGGAGAATCAATCCTAAATTGCTGCCATTGATAGAAAAAGAAGTGAACAGGTTGTACAAGTCTGGAATCATAGTGCCTATCAGATTTTCCGATTGGATATCAAATTTGGTGCCCGTAAGAAAGAAGACCGGTGAGATCCGTTTATGCATTGACTTTAGAAATTTGAATAAGGTGTCTTTAAAAGACAATTATCCGCTGCCCAAGATGGATCATATATTGCAGCGAGTAGTTGGAGCATCAAGGATGTCGCTACTCGATGGCTATTCCGGGTACAATCAGATTTTGGTGCATAAGGATGATCGTGACAAAACTGCATTCACCACTCCATGGAGAACTTTTCATTATGCAAAGATGCCGTTTGGTTTGAAAAATGCAGGTGCCACTTTTCAGCGTACGATGGATATGGCTTTCGCCAACGAGAAAGATGTTTTTTTGGTTGTTTGCCTTGATGACTTGACTGTATTTTCGAAATCTGATGAAGAACATTTATATCACTTGAAAATTGTTTTTCAAAAGTGCATAAAATATGGTATTTCGCTGAATCCAAAGAAGAGTCTTTTCGCCATGAGTGAAGGCAAGCTCTTGGGTCACATCATTTCCAAAGACGGCATCCGTATAGATCCTGCACGTGTTGAAGCTATTCAGCAAATTGAGCAGCCTCGGAACAAGAAAGAAATACAGTCCTTTAACGGGAAACTGAATTTTCTGCGTCGCTTCATTCCAAATCTTGCTGAGCATCTTAGAGAAATCACAAACATGCTGAAAAAGGACAGTCAATTAAAGTGGACAGAAGAGGCGGTAAAATCTTTCAATTTGGTAAAGTTGGTTCTATCTTCAGCCCCTACTCTAATCAGTCCGGATTACACACAAGACTTTATTTTGTTTTCATTTGCTTCTGAGCACACATTGGCAGCTGTACTAATGCAAAAAAGAGATGGAGTTGAGAAGCCTATTGGTTTTTTCAGCCGTATAATAAGGGACGGAGCATTAAAGTATAACATCATTGAAAAACAAGCACTTGCGCTTGTGAAGGCCTTGAAGGATTTCCGTGTGTATATATTGCATTCCCACATTATAGCATATGTTCCTAACGCGGCAGTAAAGGATGTTTTGGTACAGGCAGAACCAGAAGGAAGGCGGGGTAAGTGGATCGCTGCGTTGTTAGAGTATGACGTGGAGATTAAACCAACAAAGTTGATCAAAGGTCAAGGTCTCGCTAAATTAATGGCTGAAACAAATCTGCATGTCCTAGATATCAATTTGATGGCTGCCATGTCCGATGAAGATGAGGAGAATTCAGCACAACAGGTATCCGATATTTTTATTTCCTCTCCTTGGTATTCTGATATTATATATGTACTTCAAAATTTGTCTTCACCTCCTGGGATGCCCCGAAATAAAAGTAGGACATTGAAATTGAAAGCTGCCAAGTTTTGCATCCTAAATTCTGCATTATATTGGAGGGACCCCGGTGGAATGTTGCTGAATTGTTTGGTCGAGGAGGAAGCCAAAAAAGTTGTGGAGGATTTTCATAGAGGTGACTGCGGGGGCCATTTGTTTTGGAAAACTACAACAAATAAGATTCTAAGGGCAGGTTTTTATTGGCCTTCGTTGTTTTCAGATGTATATAAAGTTGTTAAGAATTGTCACGAGTGCCAAATTTTTCAAGGAAAACAGAAATTACAGCCATTGCCTCTCAAACCAATTGAGGTCAGCGCACCATTTCAGCAGTGGGGCTTGGATTTTATCGGCGAAATTCATCCGACATCGTCAGGAAAACATAGATGGATATTGACAGCTACAGATTACTTCACAAAATGGATTGAAGCTATTCCCACCCGACAAGCCACGGATGCGGTAATTATTTCTTTCATTGAAAATAATATACTGTCACGTTTTGGTTGTCCTAGTAAGTTAATCACAGATAATGCAGCAGCATTCAAATCAAAGAGAATGGTTGACTTTTGCTACAAATACAATATCAGCTTGGGGCATTCTACCGCCTACCATCCGCAAGGAAACGGGCTGGCAGAATCTTCAAATAAGTCCTTGGTAAATATCATTAAAAATTTGTTGGAAATCAATAAGAAGAGCTGGCACAAAAAGTTAGTGAATGCACTGTGGGCTGATAGGGTAAGTCAGAAAAAGTCAATTGGAATGTCTCCTTTTGAGTTGGTGTACGGGACAGACGCGGTGTTTCCTACTTCGCTTGCTATTCCGGTGGTCAAATTGCTTCAAGAAGCTGGTAGTGAGGAAGATCCCATGCAGAGGTGGATTAATCAAATGATCCATTTACAGCAGACACGGGAGGAAGTACTTCAAAATACTCTCAAGTTGCAAGAGCGCATAAAGAAGATTTATGATAGGAAGGCAAAACCAGATGACTTCCAAATAGATGATGTGGTTTTGAGGTGGGATGCTCGGAATGAAGACAAAGGGAAGCACGGAAAATTTGACAATTTATGGAAGGGTCCCTACAAGATCGCAGCATATCGTGGCCAAAATGCTTTTCTTCTCAAAGAAATGAACGGAGATGATTACCCCGGAGGGTCGGTCAATGGTCGGCTGCTAAAGAGGTACCATGTCTGAGCATTTTCTGCTCTTGTCATCATCATTGTACATACCGTTTTACTTCTGTTTTATCGCATGTGTGTACTGATCTTTCATCTTCAGTCTGGGGCCCGCAGTGAAGGCTATAATTCTGGAGATGAAGGTTAGTTGGTTTCAGGTTTGTCAAGTTGTTTTTTATCAGTCCATTTTCTGTTCAAAATTGAGTCAGTTTGGGTCAAAGTTGTGTCCAATTTTCAGTCAAATTTGCAGTCAATAAAGCTGTCAAAGTTCGTGTCAAATGTGAAAATAATGACTCCATCGCCCAATGGTTAAAAGCACTGGTCTGCTCTCCCAAAGGTCTGAGGTTCTTGGCATCTCCAAGGAGCTACCATCCCCATTGGGGCCAATGTTAGAGTCGGTCTACTAGCCCTTCACCAGAGGCGCGCTACGCATCAGCGCGATTTTCTCAGTGTAATTTTGCTCAAACGCTACGCACTAGAGGGGTGCTACGCGTTGGGCAAGGTGCGCTACGCGTTGGGTTTTTCGCCCTGTAACTTGCCAGCAAGTACACAAATCCTCTCTTAACTCAAGCAAAATACAAGTAAGCTCCTTTTCCATGGCTGGTTTTGTTTTTGCAAGATGAATGTGAAAGAAATATGATAAATATGCCATGAAAATTAAAAGCAAAAAACCCTAAGTTGCTGTGTGAATTTAAAGGCCAAGTTTGCTAGGGTTTCAAAGTGATATGCTGCCCAAGGTTTTCCCATTTTGATCCTTCTTTTTCCCCCCATATTCACCAACATTTCCCTTCAAATTTCCCATAAAATTCTATAATATCCCAAACCCTACTTAATCCCAAAACCTACTTCACCCCAAAACCCTACAATATCGTAATTTCCTATGCCCTTTCCCTTCCATAAATTCCTTGTTTATTTTCATTGCCCCTAATTCCCTCATGTTTCCCTTTCCCTAACAATTCCCTTGTATTTATGTCCCCTTGGTAACAGCATTTGAAAAAGTCAAACAGTAATCAATTGTGTGCACAGTCAGCATATACATTTCAGCCATCCTGTCTTCAAAACTATGTCAGAAACCAAATCAGATTATGAGCAGAGTTATGATAGTGATTCAACACCAGAGATAGAAGTGCCAAGGAGGCATCACAAGGGTGGTAAAGGTGGTCAGCATGTCAGGGAGGAGCCCACTTCTTTGGCTCATTTGCAAGCTTGTCCACTTGCAATGAACTGTTTTCAGTACCAATCATGTTTTGGATATTGTGAGCGGATCTCACAAATTCAACATCACAGAGAACTAGCTCGCTTGTTTGTCCTACATTTTCAGAATGGTCATGTGAACCTTGCAGGAGTGGACTTCACCCTATCACCCGAGATTGTTGCTCAAGCCACCAGGATACCAAATGTAGGGGAGGAATGGAATAAGCGCCAACAGTTAGATAGATTTCACTATGAGCCATATATCAAACCCGGGTGTATGAGACACTTAACTGCTATTTTTCCTTTCAGATTCCTAAGGGATGAGTATGCACCGTTGATGAGACTCATTATTCGCTATTTCACTTGTGAGGGCAGATTTTCACGTCTCTATTCGTACCATATTCGTTCTTTGATGCATTTCACAAGGGTACGAATGATGAACATTCCTTTTTTCATGTGTCGCAATATAGAAAGGATGGTGCCCTTGGTACAAAGGAAGAGCCCAGCATAGCAGCACAAGAGTATTTATCATTATGCACTGATTAAAATCATAGTGATGCATCAGTTGGCACAACAGGGTATTACTTGGGAGGATTTTATTTCTCGCGACTTTTTCACGGTGCCACAACCACCTCCTGAGATTGTCCATGATGAGGGAGGGCTTTCACATCAGTTTGACATTCCAGAGCCCGAGCATGTCAGCACTCCAGCATGTATTACATATCAGAGAGGCCACAGGGCCTTATTTGCATCTGCACGGCGAGTATTATCTCCACATCAGGTGGAAGGGGTCTCGCCTTCTTCATCAGCACAACGAGTGTTATCTCCACTTCGTGTGGAAGGGGCCTCGCTTTCGACAACAGCACAGGTACAGGTACAGGGCAGAGGCAAGCAACCCATATTTGACGAGGGACCATCAGGAGATCCGGACATAGATATTATCGACCTTGACATCAGCTCTCCTAGTTCGGAGCTAAAGGAGATCATTCAGCAACAGAAGGCTGAAAATCGCTTGTTGCAACAGAAATTGGAAATGGCCAATTGGACAATCAACTACTTGGAGCAGCGTAACAAGCAGCTAGAAGATGAACACACTCTTGATGAGTTGCGGCGAATCCGAGAAGACCGAAACTTGGCCCGCAAGAGACCCGGTGATTTGACACCTATTGAGCAAGGGTCTATGCTCATCCGGGTGAACACTCATTTAGAGAAATTGTTAGCCAAGGCAAACAGAGACAAAGATATGCTCTGCCATATGAAGAATCATTACTGGGCCCGCATGCATGTTTGCAAAGCGAAAATGAAGATCCTTAAGAGCTGATTGAGCAAGGCATTAAAACGGTGAAAAAGGCCCGATCCACTCCAAATTTTGGCCGAAGCTTCCTTGAAGGAGCATGGTACTTGATGATACACCCCCAACTCAAATCTCAAAAAATTTGGAGAAGTTTTGGTCAATTTTGAAATTTTTGTATTGAAAACAGGTTTTTGCCCTCAACGCGTAGCGCGCCGCGCGCTACCCTGAAGATGGGGAGGCCCAATTCAAGAAAGGTTTGCATTTTTGGATTTGTCATGATAAAATACACCTGCTCAGCCACTGCCAAGACATTTCATCAAGTTTTGGGCCCCCAAAAGGTCAAAAAACATGCAAAAAATGACCTTCTGCCCCTTTTTGGACACACAGGAAGCAGTCTTGGGAGAATTCATTTTTGGAGGGGCAAATGGGCACCAAATTGAGAAATTCCACTTGGGTTGGAAAGTAGACATCCAGAAATTTCCAACAAGCCCACTTGAGCCTCATTTGGATGCCGGGAAGTGCCCCAAAAGTGGGCTGAAAGGCGCGCTACGCATCAGGGAAATTTTCCAGTTTTTCATCTACAGCACAGGACAACGCAACTATTTGACCAGTTTTGACTTTTTATGGGATTTTTCACCCTCTTTGATGTAATTAATGTATTTTCATGTTGACATGACACTTTTTTACCCATTCTAGAAGATTCATTCATAAAATGGCAACAAATTAATGAATGAATTGGTTTCCTAGCTTATAGAGGCAAGTTGTTTTGATTGCCTAGATTGTAGTGCTCAGTTTAGAATTGGTTGAAACAACTCCTAGGATGATGAGCTCGACCCCTAGAGGCAAGGAAATGTGTTAGATTGCCTATATTATGTATCTTCTTAGTCATTTTCAGGGTTGGACTCTTGAGGGATAAGCTTAGACTGTATTACACATTGTATCTCTGCAATTTTGGCAAAGGAAAGACCAGGGTTTTGCAACACTATTTGGGATTCCTGTGGTTATTTGTGTTGATGGTGTGTTACTCTCATGTACTTGTAAGTTTTTTATGTGTATCATTTTCCTACTATTCTCTTTTGCAAATTAAGTAAATGAATTGTTAAGGTAGAATTCATGGTTTTCTATGCTCTGCCTTTAAGTTTGCTTAATATCTATGTTTTCATCTGTTTAAGGAGAACTCCTGAAAGTTTCTTTCTCTCCTTAGCTCCTCACCAGTCATACCTATCCATTCAATTCCTTTAAAGGCATCAAAACAATCACCTAACTTGCCCCCAAAAAGACCTCTGTAAAAACTGTGTCTCATCCCCGCACCCAAAATTGCCTTGCCCTGTTGTCCAAAAAAACCCTAAAAATTTGAAATCAAACTTTCCCTATCAATTTACTAGCCTAAGATCAGTATTCTTTATTGGTCATCTCAGCCCCTTTGAAGACCTTTTGCCGAGATAGACCCGGAGAGAGCCCTACCCTGTCCTCGTAGGGCTAGCTACGAGGCTGAGCTTGGTTTGATGTTGCCTTGAGTTTTGCCTTCCTCAGCCTGAGGCAAGATTTGAGCGCTAACACTCCTATCTCGCTATTTGGTTCGAGAAGAGTTGGAGAGACTATCAAGGACTATATCACTGCACACTATAGACTTCGATTCCAACCAACCAATTATGGGACAATCAAGATAAAGGATGTGGTATGTTTTCCTCTGAGGACAACGTTTTTTTATTATTTCTAGATTAGCCAGCAACACTACCTTGCATTTGGCTAACGGGTCCGAAATGTAGTATGCTTTAGAATGCATAGAGCCGACAATATTTAACTATGTTATGATATTCTAACACATAGAAAATAGTCAAGTATAACTTGGTCTAGTGCAGAGTTAGGTAAAGTGTGTTTCTTTACTATGTACTTTGTAACCTACAATCCGACGGTCACGATATGTTCTAGACATGAAGTGATCCGACAGTTCATTCTCTCTTCTGTATTACTGACACTTGATCTGTGGCTTAACACCCGATTGGTCCATGATATCTATTTAAAGAGCATGGAGGGTCATTTGTAGGGTGACCGTTCATGAGAGAAGCTTATGTAATTTTTATTTCTTTTACATTAATAAATTTCCTGAAGTGGCCACGTTGGCTCAGGCCGTGGACTGTTTCCCTCTTTGAGGGTTTTAACCACGTCAAGAATACTGGTGTATTGATCGGTGATCTGTTTGTGAGCGGTGTCCTTTGGTGTTCTATATGAGGAACTTACCCTGTAAATTCGTACATGGTATGAGAGCTATTTGAGGGCCGCATCGTTGGTGATCCAAATCGGAAGCTGGTACAACTGCATACGACTGTCGTTTCCTAGATCTACTATTTCTGACTGCTTTTGGGTTGAGTGGACTGCTCTATTTTGTTAGGAGCATCTGTTCCAGTGAGGAATCCCTTTTGTTTCATGCGAAAAGGTTTCTGATAGCCCTAGCAACGTCATTTTTAAGATCTGGAGGTATATAGTCTTTATTTGTAGATGTTTATTTTGGTTTATTTATCTCACTGTTTTTTATTACTGGATCTATACCTTTCATTTATGTATATTCTCTTTGCCATGCGACTTTGTGCAATCTGGGCAAATTAAAAATAGAAAGGAATGATTTTTCTCATGCGTATGCTCTTTTCCACCGCACCTTAGTGTGATCTCGGAAAATCAGAAACATTGAGGAAAATATTTAGTTTTCGACAAAAGCTAACTTCAAGCCATAAGGTTTGGTTTTTTTTGTATGTCCATGTTGGGTTGTGTGTTTTTTTTTTATTTTGTATGCAAAAAGTGATTTTTCAAGTAAGCACGCATCCCAAAGCTTCAATGACTAAAGAAAACCCCTTTCTCTTTTCCAAAAATTACTAACCTTTTAAACTAGCTCACTTGGTCCAAAGTTACTTTATGAGAATAAAGGTCTTGAGTTCAAGTCTTTATTTTTTTCGAGTTATTTTTTCAAAAAACACATGTAACTTATGTTTTAAAGTTACTTTTTCTAAAAGCGTTCTCAACCATTATAAAAAGTGAGTCACTTATAATTCTAAAGTCTCTTTATCTTTTATTGAAGTTACAATTTAGTGGGTAGCTCATAAAGTACCATTGTAAAAGTGACTTTCACTTATTTATAAAAGTGGGTCACATAAAATCTTTATTTTTTTATTTTTAAATTGAGCTAATTAGATTAAGTTTGGAAAGGGGAGGGATTTTTTTAAAATATAACATTATCATTCACTTCCGCACATTATCGAACTGAGAACGTGTACGTCACTAATCTGTAGGATCACCTGCAAGAACACCTGCTACATCTCGAGTAGCACAGACACATTTGGTTTAGGACCAATCTTTTTATGATACTGCTTCTTAGGATTCTTTGAATTTGGTTGTTGCTGGGCGGCTAAGGGTTTCTTAGAAGAGTTTCCAGATTAAGAAGACCAAGATGTAAGAGTTTTTCTTGTTCTCTTATTAAAGAATCAAAAAGGCAAAGAGGGAAGATTTCGTGAAAATTTACTAGGCAAACGAGTTGATTATTCGGATCGTTCCGTTATTGTGGTGGGTCCATTTCTATCATTGTACCAATGTGGATTACCCTCAGAAATAGCAATAGAGCTTTTTCCGCTAGTTCGTTCCTAATCGTGGTGGTCGGTACACAGCAACCAACGTCCCTCCCGACTTACTCGATCTTCTCTTTCCTTACTTGATCTTCTCTTTCATCTTTCCTCGACTTACTCCTGTATCAATACGTTACGCCACCCTTGAAGGTAGAACATCAAAAGAGGGGCACTTACATGAAGAAATCTATATGGAACAACCTCCTGGATTTATACAAACAGACTCTAGCCTTGTATGTCAGCTTAAGAAATCCCTTTATGATCTCAAGCAAGCCCAAGCCCCTCGGGATTGGTATGTCAAAATGGATGGCTTTCTTTTAGATACTGGCTTTTTTAGGTGTCATTATGACAATACTGTCTACACCAAGAAAGTGGGTAAGTCTCTTATCATTCTTGTTCTTTATGTTGATGATCTTATCCTTACTGGTAGTGATCCTAACCTTATAAACCATGTGAAGTCCAGCCTTAAAAAACAGTTTGAAATGAAAGACTTAAGACACTTGCATTATTTTCTTGGTCTTTCTTGCAATGCAAGGAAGATATTTCCCTTTTCCAGTCCAAGTATGCTTGTGATCTTCTATGCCACTTTCACATGGAAGATTGTAATCCATCCCCTTCTCCCTTTCAATTTGGAGTTAAACTTTCAGCCACTTGTACTTCCCCTGAAGTTGATGTTACCTTATACCGTTAACTTGTAGGAATTTTTTTTTATTTGACCCATACCCTTCCTGCCCTTTCCTTTGTTTTTGGCCTTATTGCTCGGTTTATGAAAAACCCACATGAAAGTCATTGGAAAGCAGCAAAAAGAATACTTCGTTATGTTTGAGGTACAATTCAGTTTGGGATTCATTACAGTGCAGAAGCATTTCCTCTCTTGGTTGGTTTCACTGATTCTGATTGGGCTGGTGACCCTGATGATCGAAAGTCTACTATAGATTATGTCTTCACTCTTGGTTCTGGACCTATTACATGGGATTGCAAGAAACAAACTGCAATTTATCTTTCTTTAGCAGAAGTAGAGTATCATGGCGTTGTAGAAGCTAGTTAGGAAGCCTCATGGCTTCGTCAGATCCTGTCAGAGTTTGGCTTTCAGCAACAGCATCCGACTACACTTTGGTGTGATAATTAAAGTGCCATTCAGCTATGCAAAGATCCATTCCAACATCAGCATAGCAAACACATTGAACTACACATGCACTTCATGAGAAAGCTCATTCATGACCATGTTCTTGAAGTGCAATATTGTTCAACCGATGATCAAGTTGCAGTCATCTTTACAAAGTCTCTCAAAGAGATGAAGTTTACTAAACTTTGATTTATGGTTGGAGTTCAGGAAGTTGTCACTAAGGGGGGATAGGATCTAATGCCTCCTTCCTTCTCCTATTGTGTCATATTTATACATCCTTCAATCCTATCCCAAGTTGTTCTTAAGGGGGGATGTTAGGATATTCCGACACATAGGAAATATTTAAGTATAACTTGGTCTAGTGTAGAGTTAGGTAAAGTGTGTTTTTTTACTCTGTACTTTTGTAACCTACAATTTGACGGTCACGATATGCTCTAGACATGAAGTGATCTGACGGTTCATTCTCTCCTCGATATTACCAACACTTGATTCGTGGCTTAACACCCGATTGGTCCATGATCTCTATTTAAAGAGCATGGAGGGTCATTTTTAGGGTGACCATTCATGAGAGAAGCTTATGTAATTTTTCTTTCTTTTACATTAATAAATTGCCTGAAGTGGCTGCGTTGGCTCAGGCCGTGGACTGTTTCCCTCTTTGAGGGTTTTAACCACGTCAAGAATACTGATGTATTGATCTGTGATCTATTTGTGAGCAGTGTCCTTTGGTGTTCTATCTGATGATCCAAGTGGATATTGGTGGCCACCCACTAATTCCACTTGGATCCCCTCTAGTGCTTCTTACAGTTTTTTTAGTTTCCTTAATTATAACACAGTTTACTATTTTTAGCAGTTTTTCGGGTCCTAAACTTCCGGAGCCGTTTTGAGGCCCTAAACGACGTTTTTTGGGAAATCTACCGCCAACGGTTTTTCTGTTTAAAAATTGTCTTTTCTGGCGTAGTCCTCGGAGAGATCTTTCCAACGGGCTATCATGCACGTCAAACGGAGATAGTACGACCAATTCGCGACCCCGGGAAGTTGATGTACTAACTTACCCAAAAACGGGGCCCACAATTTGGCGTTTCATCTTCTAGGGTTAGGTTTTGGAATGTGAAGGGTTTTCCATTGTTTCTCAACAATAAATAGGCCTTCGAGCCTCATTGTAAGACAGTTCAGAGGCATGTAGCCACCACATATCTTCTCAGAGATAAGCTACCATCGCCCTAGCTGGTTTATTTCCATTTCTGTTTGTAAGCATATTTCAGTGTTTTACAGTAATGAATTGAGGTATTATTTCCGCTGCATATCTGTCCTTATGGTTATCTCTGTATTTTATTGCGTTCTTGTTTAAATCCGGATCAGTGGTATCAGAGCGGTCTGCTTTTCTTCTCTGTTTTTCTTTGCATGTCCCCGACGAGGTCGGGATATAAGGAGTTAGGGCTTGAACTGGTCGAACCTTTGCAAGACCAGCCTCGCAAATCCCGACGGCCTCCCATGGCGGATGAAAAGAAAGACGAGGGGGCAGGAGATCCTATCAAAATCTTGCTCGAAGAAGCCCTCGAGCGACAAAGGAACGCGATGATGGACAACTTTGCCCAAATCCTTCAACGGCTACCTAGGGGCGACGCATCGGCTTCCAACAGCAACTCTAGAAACGCCACACCATTTAAGGTACAAGTTAATTTTGAAATCCCCATATTCAAGGGTCAGATAGACGCAGATGCCGTCGATAAATGGTTAAATGTGCTAGAGGGTTATTTTTCTGTTCATGATTTTTCCAGTCGGGAAAAGATTATTTTCGCTCTTCTCAAAGCAGCCCCCCACGTCAAGGATTGGTGGGAAACCTACTGCGAGCAGAAGGATGAAAGTACAGGCTCACTATTTTCAGTCGCACCGACTTGGGATTCATTCCGAGATGCCATCAAGGAGCAGTACTACCCTGTCGGAAGCTATGAGGATCAATACATAAAGTGGACCACGCTACGGCAGGGAAGGGACCAAGACGTACCAGAGTTTACCAATATTTTCCATACCCTTCACACAAAGTTGGGTATCAAGGATACAGAGCAGCATTTGGTACTAAAATACAGCGGCTGCCTGCACAAGTACATCCAAGAAGAAATAGAATTCCTGAACATCTCCTCACTTGGCACGGCATACCGATATGCCATCAAGGTTGAGCAAAAGTTTAAACAGAAGAAGCGAGACTTTGGGTCTGCGAATCCGAAACAAGGGAAGGTGCCCCCAAACCACAGAACAAAGGACAAAGCCAAGGCGGGGCGGCCCAAGACAACCCGCCAAAGCTGCAAGCAAAGAACAGCGCCGTAAAGCCGAAAAAGGACACCGGAAAGTGGTGTGAGTTCCATAAGAGCTCCACTCACAACACAAGTGAGTGTCGGGCCAAGCAGTCACTGGTGGCCGAGCTAAAGGTTTCAGAATCAGATGCATGTTTTGACTCTGAGTCAGAACCCGATAAGGGGAATGACAAAGGGAAGCAGATTATCGATGCAGAGCCCAACGCCACTGTTGCCACCACGAAGATCCAGAAGGAGGAACCTGAAGATCCAGAGGAGGAGGAGCGTCTCTTCCACTCCTAGATGTGGGTAAAGGGCTCCCGGCTACAGTTCATTGTTGACATCGGGAGCCAAAAGAACCTCATTTCGGCAGAAGTCGTGAAACGGATGGGCTTACTGACCACAGCACATCCACAACCATACACCATTGGGTGGCTACACCAAGGACGGGATCTTCGCGTGAGCCAACAGTGTCGCCTTCCATACAACATCAAGCCCTTCACGGATGAGGTATTGTGTGACATTGCTCCCCTTGAAGTTTGTGATGTGTTATTAGGACAACCATACTTGTGGAAGCGACATGCTGTGTATGAGTCAAGGCCCCGTGCTGTTATTGTTACTTTGGGAAATAAGTTGTACAAGATACCAGAGGTAGCACCGCCTACCGCCATCTCTTTGGTTACTGCAAAACAATGCAGTAAGCTCATTTCCAAAACCGGGAAGTTTGTTTTCCTGATGATACGCCCTCAAGAAAAGAAGAAGACGGTGGCCACGACCTCCAGACAGGGCCCCTCCGCACGACAACTACAGATGGACAAGGTCGTGGCGGAGTATGAGGACATCTTCACCTCCCTCGCAAGGGTTCCTCTACACTGTTAGGTCAAGCACTCCATTGATCTAACCCCAGGTTCGCCGCTGCCCAATGGACCAATCTATCGGTGCTCTGTTCTGGAGAACGATGAAATCAAGAGGCAGATTCAGGAGTTGCTGCAAAAAGGTCACATCCGTCTGAGTTCATCGCCCTGTGGGAGCCCGATCGTGCTGGTACAAAAGAAGGATGGGACTTGGAGACTCTGTATTGACTATCGGGCGCTGAACAAGATCACTATCCGTAATAGGTACCCAATCCCACGGATTGATGACCTCCTGGACCAACTAAAGGGGGCAAAATATTTCAGCAAGATCGATTTGAAGTCAAGATATCACCAGGTACCAATCGAACCCTCTGATGTGTGGAAGACTGCCTTCAAAGCCAAGGAGGGCCTTTTCGAATGGTTGGTTATGCCTTTCGGATTGGCGAATGCTCCTGCAATCTTCATGAGGCTAATGGATGACATCTTGTGGCCATTCACCAACTCCTTTGTAGTGGTATACTTGGATGACATCTTGATCTTTAGCAAGACTTGGGAAGAGCACCTCCACCACATCTGACAGGTTCTCCAAACACTGCGACAACACAAGTTATGTGCCAATTTGGAGAAATGCACTTTTGGCATGACCCAGGTTCAGTATCTGGGATACATTATTGATGAACGGGGGTGCATGTGGATCCAGCCAAGATCCAAGTCATTCGGGATTGGCCATCTCCAACCACTCTGACAGAGCTTCGCAGCTTTCTAGGCCTTGCCAACTTCTACCGCAGGTTCGTGTTGGGATTTTCTCATATCACTTGGCCCTTGAGTCAGGTCACCAAGGGAGGAGCGAAAGCAATTTTTTTTTGGTCTGAATCTCAACAAAAGGCATTCACAGAGTTGAAATATCGACTCTGCACAGCACTAGTTCTTGCATTACCAGAATTGCAACAACCATTTGAGGTCGAGACAGATGCCTCTGGCTATGCTACTGGGGCAGTCCTTACCCAACACGGGCATCCAGTGGCATATCACAGTGAGAAACTTTCAGACACAGTTCGGAAGTATCCCACTTATGACAAAGCGATGTATTCCATTGTGCAGGCCTGCCGAAAATGGAAGCATTACATTTTGGGGAAGGAAACGGTCATCCACGCAGACCACCGACCCCTGCAGTTCATACAGACCCAAGGGAAATTGAATAATGATCGCCATCAGAAGTGGTCCACATACCTGCAACAGTTCCATTTGAATATCAAGTATAAGAAGGGCAACACCAATAATGTTGCAGATTGCCTCAGTCAACCACCGATCATGGCGTTAGCCACCGTGCTCAACTCTTGTGGGCACGAGACTTCTGATTGGCCACTGCTCTACAAAAGCGCTCCGGAATTCGGCCACACATACCAGACACTCTTGGAGGGTTAGCATGTTCCAGATTTTCACCTCCAGGACGACTTGTTATGCCACCTGGGTCACCTTTGTGTTCCTTCAAGCGAGCGTGCCAAGATGATCTGGGAAGCACACTACAGTCGGGCCGTTGGGCATTTTGGGGTCAAAAAAATGGTGGCAGTACTGCAGAAATATTTCTATTGGCCGAATCTTCGACAGGATGTCGGGAAGTACATTAGATCATGCACTGCTTGCGCCATTGCCAAACCGACCATCAAGAAGCAAGGTCTCTATACCCCGCTGCCTACCCCTAGTCGACCTTGGGAATCCATCTCCATGGATTACATGTCAGGCCTCCCTTCCACTAGGCATGGAAATGAATGTGTTTTTGTGGTCGTCGACAGGTTCTCGAAGATGGCCATTATGGCGGCCTGCAAGAAGAATATAACAACAGAAGCCACTGCTAAAATCTTCTTTTAACGAGTATGGGTGCACTTTGGGATCCCACAGTCTATCATTTCAGATCGAGACAGCAGGTTCCTCAGTAAATTTTGGTCTAGCCTCTGGTCGATGCTGGACACCAAACTCACTAAGTCCACAGCCTTCCATCCTCAAACTGATGGCCAGACTGAGGTCGTCAACAGGATGATCGTACACATTTTGCGTGTGTACAACTCAAAGCATCCATGCACATGGGACGAGAGCCTCCCCTATGTTCAGCACAGCTACAACCGGGTTCTCCACAGCTCGACTGGCCACAACCCTTTTTAGGTGGGATTGGGGTTCCAGCCACTATGTCCCATCGATGTGGCCATGCCATCTGTAGCTACTCACGCAGATTCTGCTCATGTCCAGTCCGAAACAAATAAGGAAAACAACTTCATTGAGCACATCCAACATATTCGCCAGCAGGTCCATGACATTCTGGAGAAATCAAATGCCAAGTACAAGCAGCGACATGATCAACATCGGGTGCTACACAAGTTTCAAGTGGGCGACAAAGTCTGGTTGCATTTGCAAAAGGAACGCCTTACCGGAGCCTATCGGAAACTCAGACCACTCCGATATGGCCCTTACACCATTACCAAGGCTGTGGGAGACAATGCATTTGAGCTCAACATTCCTCCATTCCTTGGCCTGCACCTGGTGTTCAATGTCGACCGCCTTCGGCCATACTTTCCACCATTACTAGACACGTCCAACATTGCAGAACAACTCACACCCACAGAGTTAAATCCAGCTTGCATGGAAGAAGCTGCAACTGATCGGATCATGGACACACAGATCAAGCACACTCACCAACAGAATATCAAACTGTATCGAGTTGTTAAAGCAGGACAACTCCTTCACCAGGGCAAGTGGCTCACCAGGGACCAAGTGCAGCAGAAGTTCCCTCATCTCATGGAGGAACTCAACGCAATGGGGACCATTGCTTCCTAAGGGGGGAAGGAATGATCCAGGTGGATATTGGTGGCCACCCGCTAATTCCACTTGGATCCCCTCTAGTGCTTCTTACAGTTTTTTCAGTTTCCTTAATTATAGCACAATTTACTATTTTTAGCAGTTTTTCAGGTCCTAAACTTCCGGAGCCGTTTTGAGGCCCTAAACGACGTTTTTTGGGAAATCTACCGCCAACGATTTTTCTGTTTAAAAATCGTCTTTTTCGTCGTAGTCCTCAGAGAGATCTTTCCAACAGGCTATCATGCACGTCAAACGGAGATAGTATGACCAATTCGCGACCCCGGGAAGTTGATGTACCAACTTACCCAAAAACGGGGCCCACAATTTGGCGTTTCATCTTCTAGGGTTAGGTTTTGGAATGTGAAGGGTTTTCCATTGTTTCTCAACAATAAATAGGCCTTCGAGCCTCATTGTAAGACAGTTCAAAGGCATGTAGCCACCACATCTCTTCTCAGAGATAAGCTACCATCGCCCTAGTTGGTTTATTTCCATTTCTGTTTGTAAGCATATTTCAGTATTTTACAGTAATGAATTGAGGTATTATTTCCGCTGTATATCTGTCTTTATGGTTATCTCTGTATTTTATTGCGTTCTTGTTTAAATCTGGATCATCTAAGGAACTTACCCTGTAAATTCCTACAAACTGAAGCAAGGGAGTACTAGCAAATATGAAGGAACATCTCACCAAGGCGAAGGATGGACGATTGAAAAAATTCGGGTATGGTTCCATTTTGATCTCATTTTCCTTGGAGCAGATTCCATTACTCTAACCACAACATATCTCGCTCAAGCTTCCAGATCCTAGAATCCCATGGATGAGGCGATGGGTGGATCTCATGTCCAGACATGCAAGTCCATCTTCCATGAGTTTCACTCCAGTCTTCTTCTGATGGCTGCACATGCAACTCATTATGTTTGAAGACTATCCATATACTGGGATGGATTTCTGCGGGGACCTAGAGCTCGTGCTTCCTAATGGTGAGTGATGGGGTGCCATAGGTAAAACAAAATCATTTTGATCATTTTTTTTTGAGTTTATAATTTTTTTTCTTATTTTTGATGTATCCAAGACTGATAATAGATTTTTACATGCAGACATTAAACTTGTTCGACCAATGGGTTCATCCTATCTTTAGCATGTTGGAGACCCACAACAGGCACCAGTTGGAGTACAAGTTGTTGTAGGGGGACGAGAGGTATTGCAGGATCTTAATGTGGCTGAGACTCTTGTAGAGGTTGAGCGGAATATGGAGGGATTGTCCTAGGGCATAGTTGAGAGTAGGGTCGATCAGATCCTTATGAGACTGCAACATCATACTATTGGTGTGCTTGGACGTATCAGTCGACTGCTGTGCAAGATGGTTCACACAATTGCTTGTTATCATGAGAATCATCATGATTAGTCTACTAGGAGGCTATATATCCATATTTTCACTGCATGTATATTTTTGATATGACAGGCCATGTGGCCATATGTGTCTCGAGCACAATTTTTTGTAAAACCAAACTTTGATATATATACAACTATCTACCTATCGATGTTTCTTATACGTTTTATTATCTTGTTCATTTTATGTGATGTGTTGAATTTTAATTTACATATGTCACAAATGTTTGTCTAAAACATGATTTGCCAATGCATATGTCAATGTATTTAGATTTCTAGGAATGTGTTGATATTGGATATAATCGAAATATCTTTCCAGAAGGCGAACCCTCAATAACATACGAAGCATATTTGGACTACTAACTAAATAGACATTAGCCAACTATAGTACTACAAATTGTGAGTCAAGTATGATAACTATACGAAAAATACCATGAGAAATAACATCAGACAATAGTTCGATCACTGCGCTATACTTAGTGATATTATTGGTAGAGCGACTGATACAAATCCCTTGTAAACTCACTAACTCACCACTTGGAGCATGTATAACCCATGCTACAGAGGAAAGGTTCCGAGTACTATGACCAGCACCATCAGCATAACCAACATATGGTTAAAGGGATGTTGACATATGCAAACCAAATGTAAACATAATTAATATAAATCGTAGGAAAATTTGAAGGGAACACACTGCAAACACACTTAACACACCTATATACAACATGTACACAATGAACTACACAAAAATAACTTAAACATAGTATTTTTTGAGGTACAACCCAATTTTAGGCCGTGCCAACAGAAGTCCATCGGAATCAACAAGCTTGTAGGCCCCTTTAGCATGAATAGATTTAACAATGTATGGGCCTAGTCACATTGGTTCAAACTTCCTAGATCCTAACTTATAAGACTCTTGGTCATACAACATGATAAGGTCACCTTCTGAGAAGGCACGAGGCTTGAAATTATTATTGTATTGCACCTTAATGCGTTTCTTATGGGCCTCATTATCCATTGCGACATCACGCCAGGTTTCATCTAAGCGTGTCAGATGCAAGAGACGCTCTTCTTCTACGGAAGTGGCAGGGAGGAGTTCAACAACAAGTTTCAGAGATGGAATTTCACACTCAATAGGAAGGATTGCTTCCAGACCATACACCAATTGAAATGGTGTGAATCTGGTAGCAGTCTGAACAGAGGTTCGATATGCCCACAAGGCTGCATAAAGGATAAGATGCCAATCCAATTTGTGGATCCCTATCATGCACTGAAGCATTGTTTTCAAAACTTTGTTGATTGATTTAACTTTCCCATTTGCTTGAGGGTAGTAGGGAGTTGAGATTTCATGGTGGAGGCCTAACTTGGTAGTGAGGTCAGACATCATGTGATTATGGAAATGTTTCCCATGGTTTGTAACTATACCTGTCATGCCCCCAAGCCTACGGTAGTCTTCCAACCGTGTCTGGCGAGGTGCGGCACCACCGTGTACTTTCTTTTTATTAATACTTGCACACATGGACTACGCCTTTCACATAAACATACTTAATTCATCTTTCTCAATTAAGTAAAATGCATTAATCTTCATTCACGTTCATAACCAATATGCAATTAAACCATGAACATAACAATTGTACACAATTATAGAGGGAGGGGCAACTCCCGAACGAGTCCGCCCAATAATAATATATTATGAAAACCTTCAATAATACATACAAGTGTGCCGGGCAAAGTCCTCGGCCAACACTTAGAATCTTTTACAATATAGGCATAGACAACCTTTTTACAATCCAATGCCAACCTCTCTTGGTAGGAGCGTGCTCACCCGAGCCACCAGAACTCCTCCAATTCGATTCCGCACCAAACTGCCTTTTACCGTGTACCGTCGTCCCACAAACAGTCCCTTGGTAAAACTGCGCACTTCTCTTATGCGCATGAGAGATGCGCACTTCTTGCTGCGTCCTCTTTACCTCTAGATCGAATGTAGAGAGAGAGCGAAGTGCTTGATGATGAAATGAAGCCTCTGCGCTGCCAATATATACGCTGGCTATCCATTCGATGGAGGGGTGTCAGCTCTTGGGCCGACCCCCATATTTCATGCTTAGGAGCCCCTACTTTATATTTTAGTAGGTCGGCCTTGCCCAAGTGCAAGGCCTCCCTACGCCCCTTATAAAGTCTGCAAACTCCATCGCATAATTCCTTAAGTGTCATATGTGCTGTCCATAACGTCGCAGCCAGCTCGCCCTTACGTCGCACTGCTGTTCACCCTTGTCGCACTCTGCCCGGTCGCTGTCGTTCGTCGCATTGCTGCCGCCCGTCGTGTGAAGGGGCGCCCGCCCATCGTGCCCGGGTCACCCTTCCTTCGCACCGTGCCCTCGCTGCCGTTGAACCGCGCCCGCCTTTGTTGAATCGCGCCCGCTGCTGTCATACCCGCGCTCCACACAACCGCGTTGTCCATCCGCGTTGTCCGTCGCTCGGGTCATCTGCCCATCGGGCGCGGGTCGCCCACGGGTCGCCCGCCCGTCGTGTGCGGGTCGACCCTTCTGTCCGCCGCACCAGCTCGTCTGTCCGCCTTGTCCGCCGCACCAGCTCGCCCTGTCCGCAGCTCGCACCGAACCTTGACTTGCCGTGCCTGTTCGCCAGCTCGGGTGACCGCACCCGCAGCTCGGCTCGCTGTGTATGTCCGCCGGCTCACCGTGCACGGGTCGCCCGCCCAGGTCGCCCGCCCGTCGTGCACGGGTCGCCCACGGGTCGCCCGCCTGGGTCGCCCGCCCGTCGTGCACGGGTCGCCCACGGGTCGCCCTGTTGCCTAACCGTCGTGTGAAGGCGTTTTGCCCGTCGCGCACTTGCCCAAGTCGCGAGGGCGTTACACTCTCCTCCACCCGAAGACGTTGTCGTCCCGACAACACATCATCCCAGTAGCTCCCCACCAAGACTTTATCGACCATGATGTAGACTCCTCCATATAAGGCAACATCACTGCATATATAAGGACCTGTCCATAACGTCGCAACTAGCTCGCCCTTACGTCACACTGCTGTTCGTCCTTGTCGCACGCTGCCCGGTCGCTATTCGTTGCATTGCTGTCGCCTGTCGTGTGAAGGGGCGCCCGCCCATCGTGCCCGGGTCGCCCTTCCTTCGCACCGTGCCCTCGCTGTCGTTGAACCGCGCCCGCCTTTGTTGAATCGCGCCCGCTGCTGTCATACCCGCGCTCCACACAACCGCGTTGTCCATCCGCGTTGTCCGTCGCTCGGGTCATCTGCCCATCGGGCGCGGGTCACCCACGGGTCGCCCGCCCGTCGTGTGCGGGTCGCCCACGGGTCGCCCTTCTGTCCGCCGCACCAGCTCGCCCTGTCCGCAGCTCGCACCGAACCTTGACTTGCCGTGCCTGTTCACCAGCTCGGGTGACCGCACCCGCAACTCGGCTCGCTGTGTATGTCTGCCGGCTCACCGTGCACGGGTCGCCCGCCCGGGTCGCCCGCCCTTCGTGCACGGGTCGCCCACGGGTCGCCCGCTCGGGTCGCCCGCCCGTCGTGCACGGGTCGCCCACGGGTTGCCTTGTTGCCTAACCGTCGTGTGAAGACGTTTTTCCCGTCGTGCACTTGCCCAAGTCGCGAGGGCGTTACACTCTCCTCCACCCGAAGACGTTTTCATCCAGACAACACATCATCCCAATAGCTCTCCACCAAGACTTTATCGACCATGATGTAGACTCCTCCATATAAGGCAACATCACTGCATATATAAGGACCCGTCTCCATCAAGTCATTTCCATGTGCAAACTGCCCATGTACATCAACAAGTGCTACACATCCTAGTCATGTGCCAACACTCATCTCCACGATCCCATGCTCAGGTCCATGGAAACCCCATCTTTCTGCAGCACGTTATGATCATCATACCTGCTCAACCATGTTTGAGGGCTCACTGCCATGAGTAGCTTAACAATGAGCCCCATCTTCTATGTCATCTAAGAAGATGTGGAGGGAGAAGAGCCTGAAGGCTCTCCCTCACTAATCAGCTCAATCCATCTGTCAGGATCCTCAACCTCCATCCTTTGTAGATATGCTTCCCGATCTTCCTTCTGGATATTCGGCCTCACATATATCTCATCATCATCATCATCGTCCTCCACCAGCTCTAGCCTTCTTGACAAGTCCAAGATGCTATCCGAAAGTGATTGGATGACCAATGACTGCTCCACAAGCTTTGTCTCCACCGTAGACAACCGCTTGTCCACCTTCACCTTGTCCTCCATTTGCATTCCTCCTAACTTATGATCAGGTTTTGTCACACCAATGGTTGGAACACCAATGGGCACATCTTCCCTTCCATCATAAATGAAGAGTTTCCTCAAATGTGGTACAACCATAGCCTCAAACTGTTTCATGAACTCCATCCCCAATACTGCCTCATAGTCATCAATCCGCACTATAGTGAAGTCCACCTTTCCGGTCCATCCACCAAGTGTAGTGTCCACCTTTTCGGCCATACCAAGGATTTCCATAGGAGGAGAATTCACTGTCTTCATTTGTGCCTTCACTGGTACAAATTTCAGCCCAAGTCTCCTTGCAGTATCTTCACTCATGAAGTTATGTGAAGCCCCACTATCGACCATAGTGAGTACATTGGCATCACCAATCTTCATCTGAACATACTCCAACCTGTTTCTTTCCGGATCTCTTCTAGAAGCCACTTCCGTAGTAGCAGCGGCACCAAGTATCTGCATCATCCCTACAGAAGCATTGTCATCCTCATCAGGTTGTGTAACAGCGGCCAACTTTGGTTTAGAGGGGAAATTCTTCACCACATGTGGTCCTGCACATATCCAACACTTCAAAGGCTTCTTTGCTTTCGGACTATCATCTGATTTCGGAGCATCCTCCTTCTTTTTTTCTTTTGGCTTGTCGGACTTCTTTTTCTCATTAGAAGTCTCATCGTAGTGGTCCACCAACCTGTCAACCGCAGCAAAAGCTTCCTCAAGTGTTCTAATTTTCTGCCTCTTCACCTCATTGCGTGCCCAAGGCTTCAACCCAATAATAAAGTTGAACACCTTGTCCCTTTCCGCCATGTCGGGAAGTTCCAGAGCTGCACTTGAGAACTCTCGCTGGTATGCTTGTAGGCTTCCGGTTTGTTTGATGAACTTGATCTTCGTCCTTGCTTCCCACGTTTCATCCTGAGGACTGAAATGGGTCTGCAAAGCTTTCTTCATGTCATCCCACGAAGTGATGTCATCAGCATTACCATTGATAATCTGATCCACCCTCCTTCGCCACCACATCTTGGCATCATTTGTCAGGAATTGAGCGGCCACCTTGACTTGTGTCTCCCCATCAGGTAGACTCAACCATTCCAAGTACTGCTCCATGTCCCACAAGAAGTTTCCAAGAGTCTTCGCACTCCTTGTACCATCATAAGATTCCAGTTCTTTAACCTTCACATGGGGCACTCCTCCACCTGAGTTATGCCTCATGGCCCTCTTCAATACCGCAATCTCATCCTTGGCTTGATCGAGATTTTTATTTACCTTGTCAAGAGTTCCTTTCAAGTTCACGATCTCTGCAAGACCCTGATCTCTTGATTCTTCGACCTCCTTGACCCTTACTTCAAGTTGTGTACACATAAGATCGGTGTACTCATACTGTGTCTTGAGCTCATCATGTTGTGCATGGAGTTCTTCAAGCTCTTCACGAGTCGCCCGCCCGCTCATCCTGAGGACTGAAATGGGTTCTTGTTCTTTGGAAACCGACTCACGCCCCCAAGCCTACGGTAGTCTTCCAACCGTGTCTGGCGAGGTGCGGCACCACCGTGTACTTTCTTTTTATTAATACTTGCACACATGGACTACGCCTTTCACATAAACATACTTAATTCATCTTTCTCAATTAAGTAAAATGCATTAATCATCATTCACGTTCATAACCAATATGCAGTTAAACCATGAACATAACAATTGTACACAATTATAGAGGGAGGGGCAACTCCCGAACGAGTCCGCCCAATAATAATATATTATGAAATTCTTCAATAATACATACAAGTGTGCCGGGCAAAGTCCTCGGCCAACACTTAGAATCTTTTACAATATAGGCATAGACAGCCTTTTTACAATCCAATGCCAACCTCTCTTGGTAGGAGCGTGCTCACCCGAGCCACCTGTCACGCCCCCAATTCTTTTTTTTCTTAATTGGGCGGGTGCGGCACCGCCTAAACCATTAAGATATTCCATCATTAACGATCTTACGGACTACGCCTTAACAACTTATAACAATTATGAATTTATAACATTAACATGCGTAAATCATTAACAATGTTTGATAATAACATCATCATAATAATAACCAACACAGTAATATGATAAAAATCATCCTTTATTACAATGGTAATAATTTACAACTTGGGAGGGCGACCGCCCGTGCACACCCGCACGACGGTCCGCCAAGACTCCACCGAAAGTCGTTACACAATCCTTGCGTCGTTGGGCGAGCGGGCGCACCTCGTGCACAACCCACCGCTGACACACAACAGACCAACACTCAACAGTTGCACGAACTGGTCGTGGGCGGGCGGGCGCACCCCGGGCACGACCCACCGCCAATACCCAAATAGTAACCGGTTACTCCGACGTCGGGCGGGTGGGTGCGCTTCGTGTACTTACCAAGTATGCAGACTTGATGCCTGATGAGCTTCCGAAGAAACTTCCACCAAGATGTGCAGTGGACCATAGCATTGAGCTTGAGCCAGGGAAGCAGCCCCCGGCCAAAGTACCTTATCAATTGTCGGGCCCCGAATTGGAGGAATTGAAATGCCAGTTAAAGGAGTTAACTGAGGCAGGTTTCATTAGACCTTCGAGGTCCCCTTATGTAGCTCCGGTATTGTTTCAGCGAAAGAAGGATTCGAATGAACTACGGATGTGCTGTGATTACCGTGCATTGAACAAGCAGACAGTAAGGAACAGGTATCCTTTGCCATTAGCGGCTGATTGCTTTGACAATCTTGCGAAAGCCTGAGTGTTTTCCAAGCTGGACTTGAGGCATGGGTATTATCAGGTGCGGATAGCTGAGGGAGACGAGAAGAAGACCGCGATAGTAACAAGGTATGGTAGCTTTGAGTTCCTTGTTATGCCATTTGGATTGTGTAATGCTCCTGCTACATTTTTCACTTTGATGAATGATGTCCTATGGCCATACTTGGATTCGTTCGTGGTAGTATACTTGGATGATATAGTGGTGTTCAGTGACAACATGGAGGATCATAAGAAACACTTGGCGATGGTATTCGAGGCACTGAAGGCAAATCAGTTGTTCTTGAAGAAATCTAAGTGTGTGTTCGCTCAGACCGAGATTCCGTTCCTTGGACATATTGTTGGTCAGGGGTGCATACGGATGGAGCCAAGCAGAGTGAAGGCGATTGAGGACTGGGTTGAACCGAAAAATGTCCCTGGAGTACCCCTCTACGAACTTTCGTTGGTAGTTGGTCATGCCCAAGAACACCTTGCAATGACACGATTGAATAGAAAAAGAGTAATTGTTTAGTTGGTGTTATTGTATGTAGGCATCACCTCGACCCACTTGGTAAAATAGTTTACCACCACAATGATGTAGCCATGTCCCCCGACCGAGTGAGGGTTACATGCCATAAAGTTAATGCCCCATTTCGCGAAAGGTCCAACAATGATAGCAGGTTTTAAAGGAGCTGGTGGAGCATGGGTTTTATGATCGTATATCTGGTAGGCATGACACTTTTGGACCACGAGGATGAGGTTGTGAAACATAGTAGGCCAAAAGTATCCAACCCAAAAAATCTTTTGTTTGGTGGCGTAACTAGACATATTTCCACCACATGCCCCAACATGGCATTCATTTAGAGCTTTCTCGACCTCCTCATGAGTGGGGCACCTTCGAAATTTTTTATCAATACTATGACAATAAAGGGTGTCGCCAATTATAATATAATTTTTAGCTTGATATTAGATACATCGCTGGTAAGAGCAAGAGCTATCAGGCTGGAAATTCTGGGTTTGGAGATGTATGATGATATCTCCTTACCACGGGTCAGATGAATCTATTAGGAATAAAGACTCATCTGGAATAGAATTGTCAAACGTCATTTCATTTTCGGCATTGGGAAGGTCGAAGACTAAGGATTTATTTGACTTGGATTTGATGAACTTAAAATCTAACTCCAAATCAAACTCCTGGAGGATGAAAATCCATTTGGAGTACTTGCCCCCCAACAATTTTTGTGACAAGATGTATGCCATGGCATTGCAATCAAAAACAACCACAGTCTTAGAATCAAGATATAGTGATGAAACCTGTGGACAACCTGGACAACCGCAAAAGCTAACTTTTCGACATGATTATATTTGATCTCGGTATCATTTAAGTTATGACTAAAATAATAAATAGGTTGTTCATTCCCTACATCATCCTCTTGGATCAATACCATAGTGATGGTAGTAACTGCAGTGGCGAGGTACAAGAAGTAATCACGTTGGTAATCTGGGGGATATAACAATTATTCCCAAATCATAACATATTTCAAGGCATAAAATGCATTTTGGGAAGTGTCATCCTAATGGAAGGGAACCCCTTTCTTTAACAAGCGAGTAAATCCTTTGGTCAATTCGGCGTAGTTGGGAACAAATCTCTGTAGAAAGTTAGCCTTCCCTTGGAGTCATTGAAGCTGAACAAGAGAGGAAGGAGTAGGCAGATCTAGGATCACCTGGACTTTCAATGGGTCAATACGAATTCCTTGCTTCGATACAACGAAGCCGAGAAGTCGACTAAAGCTTACACAAAACACACACTTGTGTGGATTGAGCCTAATGTTATAATGTCGACAATGTAAAAATATATCCCTAAGATGCATCAGATGATCAACACGATGTTTCGAGTGAGCAGGTAGGTTGTCCAAATATGGTTGTATGATGTGCTTAATGTCATGGAAGGCATAATTCATTGCCCTCTGAAAAGTTTTCCCAACATTTTTCAATGTGAAAGGAAGTTTTCGATATGCAAATGTGCCCCATGGACAATTAAATGCGGTTTTATGTTAGTCCGATGGGAAAATGTTGATTTTATTGTAGACGAAAAAACCATCCATAAACGAAAATACTTCACTTCCACCATAATCATGAACAATCTAGTCAATAAATGAGGTAGGATAATTGTCCTTATAACAAGCGCAGTTAATGCCCGGTAATTGACACACACATGAATTTTTCCCTATTTATTCATTACAGGAACAATGTTCGACACCCAATCAGTTAGAGGTATTGAGTAGATGAAACCAACACGTAGAAGTTTTTAAACTTCAACCTTAATAGGAACAACCTTCTTAGGATGGACTAGACATAGGCACTGTCGAAATGGAATAGCATCATGATATGTTTTGATTTCATGTACAACAATGTTTGGGTCAATACCTAACATCTCTTCATAAGACCAGGCGAAAATGTCTCTAAACTCCTGGAAAAGGGATTTATAGGTCTTGATCTCATTGGGAGAGCAAGATGCACCAATATGTACATTCTCGACAATTCCGGGTTTGATCGAAATATCAAGAGGAATAGTCTCTTCAATATTTGACAAATTCTTCTCAGAATCGATATCATGGATATATATAAAATTTGCAGACATCTCAATGTATTGGGCCAATAAAGATCACTAAGATTATCCTCGGAGGAATCTGACAAGGAGGAACAATGGTGATAGTCATCCCACGGTGCATCATCTGGCATCATGATCTCTATGATGCTCTCATCATTAGAAAACGTACCAGAGAAGGGATCAGAGGATGTGCCGTGTTAGAGTCGGTTTGGTCATCCCTCCGTCAGAGATCAAAACTCTTTTTGCATTTCATGTTTAGGTGTCCCATCTCGCTTGATCAGTTGCATTTCGTTAGGAGCATGCCATAAATCTGTCGGAAGGGCTTTTGTCATTCATCCCCCTCATGCTTTGCACTACTGGCTCAGGTCTGTCCATCAAAATCAAGTCTTAAAAGTCATTTGCAGTCCTGTTTCAGTTTCTAGGTCATTACAGTCATTTTAGTCATTAGGTCTAGGGTTAGTCAAGCTGTGTCTTCACAAGGTCTAATAAAGCTAGCAGGCCAGAGGGAGGTTCTTGATAAGTTATTATTTCAAAGATTTTTATCTTCATACGGATGGATTATGACTTTTCTTCAAAACTCTGTTTTGAAGACAAGTCGACATTTTGTTTTGTAATAATTTTCCAAAATTTTCAGTTCTTGAATTCTTCAGGCGCAGCCCTGGTCTCCTTTGCCAAATTCCATGTCAGCTATTCTTGCAGAAATTTGCCAAAAAATTCATCATTTCAACCAAAAATCAATGAGGAAACAAAAAAGTCAGAGTTCTATTAATTGTCAAAAAGTGCCAGATTCAAAAAATTACAAAATGGGTTTTGAAGAAGTAAAAATCAAAACCATCTGTTGTCAAGATATTTCTCAAAGCTATTTATTCCTTTGCAACAAGTGTCCTTCAGAATCCAAGGGAGAAATCGTGTTTTGAAAGTGTAAGAGAAAAACTGTGTTTGAAAGAGGCCGACTGTGTGAGTTTAAGGTAGCGCAGCGCACATAACAGGTGGCGCGGTGCACTGGGAGGTTTTGCTCAGTGTTATTCTGAACGGGCGCGGCGCACAGAGAGTGCACGGCGCACTGGGTTCTTAGCGCGGCGCATATAGCCTAAAGCCCGAAAATTGCTTGAAACTTCACCAATTTGCTCATACCTTGCGTGAATTTGCCAGGTAGGCCCTTCTTCTTGCTGTTGCATCAAATTTTATGATAAGAGATGGTGGTTTAGGGGTGATAAAGGTTGAAACAAAAATTCAAACCCTCTTTCTATAAACACAAACAAACTTGCTGCCAGGGTTTCAGAACTCACAGTTTTTCCACCAAAATCATTTCTCCTTCCCCTTGTTCCCTTGTCTTCACCAATCCCTAATTCCCTATCACCTAAATTCATTATTCCCCTCTCCTACATGCTCTATCCCAAATCCTCCAACCTCACACCTCAAAACCTATACAATAAGCCCAAACCCTAAACCCTATTCCCATACATCAATCCCTCAAACCCTCTCCCATATTTCCCTATTAAATTTTTCCCAATAATTCCCATTCCTCACTACTGTTTCCCCTTCCTAACAGTCCCTGTTGCATTGGTTTTTTCCCTTTGGTGGCAGACTTCGCTGGCAGACTTTGCACCCTAAAGAGCAGTCAAAACAGTTTTCATATACAACAGCATCTTTCATTCAAGGTATTTTGTACAACAGTCATGGCATCTGAGCATTCATCAGAATATGAGGTGGAAACCCAAAGTGACTCTCCCTTGGAAGAACAGGCACCCCGTAGACCTTATAGAAGTGGCAGACATGTCAGGGAAGAACCAACCACCCTTACAGAATTGCAGGCCTGCCCTCTAGCTATGCAGTGTTTTCAGCACCAGTCATGCTATGAGTTTTGTCAAAAGGTGGCTAGTGTCCAATTTCATCATGAGTTGGTTCGTCTTTTTGTGCTGCACTTGCACGGAGATCAAGCTATATTGGCTGGTGTCACCTTCACACTTACACCAGAATCTGTCTCATTAGCAACTGGTATACCAAACATTGGTGAACCATGGCACAAGAAACAGAAGATCGACCGACAACATTATGAGCCATACATCAAAACTAGTTTCTTGAGGCAGCTCAAGAGAGTGTTCCATTCCAATATCTGAAAGATGAATATGCTCCATTAATGAGATTGATCATGAAATATTTCAGCTGTGAGGGACGGTTCTCTCGTCTTTATGCTTATCACATCAGGTTGCTCATGCATTTCACCAGGGTATAGATGATGAACATTCCGTATTTCATTTGCCTGAACATAGAGAGGATGACCACCTTTATACAACATAAAAGCCCTCAGCAGCAACTTAACAGTGTCTATCATTTTTCTCTTATTAATATTTTGTTGGTTCATCAACTTGGTTTGCAGGCAGTTCATTGTCGACAGTGAGAGTCAAAAGAACATCATTTTGGCAGAAGTCATGAAGCGACTGGGCCTAAAGACTACAACACATCCACAGTTGTACACCATTCGGTGGCTTCACCAAGGACGAGATCTTCGTGTCAGCCAATAGTGTCGCCTTCCCTATAGCATCAAGCCCTTCACGGATGCGGTATTGTGTGACGTTGCTCCTCTTGAAGTTTCTGATGTATTGTTAGGACACCCATACTTGTGGAAGCGACATGCTGATATGAGTCTAGACCTCACTTTGTGATTATTACTTTGGCTAATAAGTTGTACAGGATACCGGAGGTAGCCCCGCCTACTGCCATCTCTTTGATCACTACAAAGCAATGCAGTAATATCATTTCCGAGTGATGAGCCTCGGTATTGCAACAAGAATGTTGCAACTCCCAAGGCTACCGACTTTAATTATCAACCTGGGGTTCGTACAAACTTAAGAGGTGTCGACACTATATGTGCGGCATACAATGTGTCCTTCCTTTGTTGTCATGATGTAATGGAGTGCATGTACTGAAGTCAAATCCTAAACTAATTGCAAAAAATGAAATGTTCGAAATGGAACCTTAACCTATTGCAAGAAAGAAAGTACAAGGAAAGAGATGGAAATTCAATGCTAAATCACACCATTTCCTAATTAACTTCCAAGAAACTATGCTTTGCAATAATGATAAATTATCATGAACCAAATGCTACTATCTAAGCATGGAAGTAAGAAGCATAAAACATCACTAATGTGCAAGTAAAGGGACTGAAATAAATCTGTTTTTGTCTTTTTGTCTTTTCATGCAAAATCAAGTATGCAAACTAATTTCCTTTGGTGATGTGGCAGGTGAATTAAGGATGTTGGAGGTTGGATGGAAGGGTTAGGAGATGGTTGGATGGTGTGGGAGACCCTTGGGAGGCTTTTGGTGACTTCCTAGAGGTTTTCTCTCAATTCGGCCTCAAAATAGGCCATTTCAGGAAAACCTACAGGATGTACTAGAAACCTACAGGATGATCCTGTAGGAATTACAGTGAACCTACAGGATACAACCAAGAGAAAAATGTGAGGTGTTGGAGGTGATGGGAGGCCTAGGAAAGGTGTGTGATGGGTGGAATGGAGTGGGAAAATTCCTAGGATCACTCAGAACTCAAAACCAAAGTTGGGAGATGGATGGATTTGCTCAAAAAGCTTGGAGAAGTTTCCTTGTGAAATGATGAAATTAGTGAGGGTTTAATGACCAAGAAAATCAAATCCAAATTGGATGGCAAAAAAAAAGAATTATTAACTAGGATGTCTTAGGTAACTATTCCAAGTGGAATCATTCAAAAAGATCTCCGTTAACCCATGCAAAAAATAAAAAACATTACTAGTTGAAAATCTAGAAATTCGAGAACTAGTGAGCTAGTAAATCTAAAAAATGCCTAACCAAATCAAGTGAAAATGCAATGGGTAATTTTTGTTATGAACTAGAATGTTTGTTTTTTTTATCTGATGTAAGTGGAATTAATTCGATTGAAACTCATTAGCATGCTCTAAAAAATAGCATAAATTTATTGTTCTTCGCTAAAAAGGAGGTCCAACGATTTAGATTTGGGAATAAGAAGAATAATCCAAGCAACTCAGTGATTATTATGAACTTCAAGATCTTTTCCAAGGATTAAATAATGCTTGTGATCTTGAAAAATAACTTATATCAACCATTTAACTCAATCCTACAACAAGAAATCATTAATACTAAATGTAGAAATAGAAAGAAATAAAAACTAGAGATGCATGTGAATAAGCAATGAAAATAAGGAAATAAAATGATACAAAAGGGCTCTGAGGTTCTTGGGATGGCCAAGCCCAAGGAAACTCAGAGACCTATGGAGGAGAACAAGATTTAGAAGCTGAACATGACACCAATCTTCATTATTTTCATCAATAGAATTACATCCCTACAAGAAAATACAATGGAGCTGCAAAAATACAAGCTCTCTCCACAATAACACTAATGAAAAATCTCCCCCTAGAGGAAAATTCGACTTGGTACTTATACAAAATTATTAGGAATCATTCCCCATGAATGGAGGAAGCTTTCCCCACCAAAATCCCTTGATTAGTGGATCTAGTCCCCAATACTAGGAATTTGCATTAAATGGTAGGGAACACATTCCTAGATTTTCTCAATCATTCCCTAGAGGAAAATTCAACTTGGTACTTATAAAAAATGATTAAGAATCATTCCCCATGAATGGAGGAAGCTTTCCCCACCGAAATCCCTTGATTAGTGGATCTGCTCCCTTGATTAGTGGAACACATTCCTAGATTTTCTCAATCATTGAAGTTCCACAATTTGTGCCATAATTCCATAATATCTTGTTGAATTATTATTTATTATTGATCCTCTAGTAGTAGGGAACAAGTCCCTAAATTATCTCCTCCTCCAACTCTTCATAATCTGCCCAATATTCTCATAATATTCCACAAAAATAAATAATATTAGGCACAAATATTCAATTATTCATAAACCTTCCTAATGAATATATTAAAGTTAAAAATAAATTATCTAATGCAAAAAGAGAGGTTTAATGTGCTGAAGGATGGTCATAGGCCTTAATTTATGTCTTAATTTGGAGGCATGGGCCTTAATTTATGTCTAATTTAGAGGCCCATCACCTAGACCAAGAATTTTTTTTCCTTATGATTCGCCCCCCAACGCAAGAATAAGGTTATGGCCACGGCTTCCAGGCAGGGCTCCTCTGCACAGCAGCAATAGATGGAAAAGTTCATGGAGGACTACAGGGACATTTTCACCTCACCCAAAGGAGCACCTTTGCATTTTCAGGCCAAGCACTCCATTGATCTGACCCCGGGAACGTCGCTGCCCAATGGACCGATCTATCGACACTCTGTTCTAGAGAACGATGAGGTCAAGAGGCAGATTCAGGAACTACTGTAGAAAGGGCACACCAGACCAATATCATCACCATGTGGGGGCCCAATTGTATTGGTACAGAAGAAGGATGGGACCTGGAGACTATGTATTGGCTATTGGGCGCTGAACAAGATCACTATCTGGAATAGGTACCCAATCCCGCGGATTGATGACCTTCTGGACCAACTCAAGGGGGCCAAATATTTCAGCATGATTGACTTGAAGTCAGGTTATCACTAGGTACCTATTGGACCCTCTGATGTGCCTATCAAAGATTGCCTTCAAATCCAAGGAGGGCCTTTTCGAATGGTTGGTCATGCCTTTTGGATTGACGAACACCCCTGCAACCTTCATGAGACTGATGGAAAACATCTTGCGACCCTTCACCAATGCATTCATGGTGGTGTATCTAGATTACATCTTGATCTTCAGGCAGAGTTGGGAAGAACACCTCCACCATATTCGACAGGTCCTTCAAACCCTTCGACAACACAAGCTGTGTGCTAACTTGGAGAAATGCACCTTTGGCCTGACCCAGGTTCAATATCTGGGCTACATCATTGATGAGGAGGGTGTACATGTGGACCCATCCAAGATACAAGTCATTCAAGATTGGCCAGCCCCGACCAATCTAAAAAAGCTTCGTAGCTTTTTGGGTCTTGCCAATTTCTACCGCAGGTTCATGTTGGGGTTCTCTCATATTGCTTGGCCTTTAAGTCAAGTCACCAAAGGTGGAGCAAAATAAAAGTTCTTTTGGTTGGAAACCCAACAACAAGCATTCTTGAGTTGAAGAATTGTCTCTTTTCTGCACCAGTGTTCACATTACCAAACCTGCAAGAACCATTTGAGATTGAGACAGATGCCTCCAACTATGCTATTGGGGCAATTCTTACTCAACATGGGCATCAAATGGCTTACCATAGTGAGACACTTTTAGACACAGTCCGAAAGTACCCCACTTACGAAAAAGAAATGTATTCCATTGTGCAGGCATGTCGTTAATGGAAGCATTACATTCTAGGGAAGGAAACGGTCATCCACATAGACCACCGGCCTCTACAGTTCATATAGACACAAGGGAAGTTGCAGAACGATCACCATCAGAAATGGTCCACCTAGCTGCAACCGTTCCATTTGAACGCTAATTATAAGAAGGGTAGCACCAATAATGTCGTTGATTTCCTCAGCAGACCATTGGTCATGGTGCTGATCACTGTGCTCGACTCCTATGGGTACGAGACATCGCGGTGGCTGCATGTTTACAAGAGCGATCCAAAACTCGACAGCATATACCAGACACTCCTGGAAGGGAAGAAAGTTCCAAATTTTCACCTTTAGGATGCACTATTATGCCACTTGGGACACGCATGTATTCCTTCAAATGAGCGTGCCAAGATGATTTGGGAGGCACACTACAGTTGAGTCGCTAGACATTTCGGAGTAGAGAAAACAGTGGCGGTATTGCAAAAATATGTTTATTGGCTGAAACTTCGTTAGGATGTTGAGAAGTACATGAGGTCATGCACCGCCTGCACCATTACCAAACCAACCATTAAGAAGCAAGGCATGTATACTCCTATACCTACTCCTAGCCAGCCTTGGGAATCTGTCTCCATGGATTATATGTCAGGCCTTCCTTCTACTAAACACGGAAATGATTTTCATGGACGTCGATAGATTCTCTAGGATGGCATCATGGCAGCCTGCAAGAAGAGTATCTCAGCAAAGGCCATTGCTAAGCTCTTCTTTTAGAAAGTGTGGGTACACTTTGAGATCCCACACTCCATTATCTCAGACTGGGACAACAAATTCCTGAGTTCATTTTGGTCAAGTCTTTGGTCGATGTTGGATACAAAACTCGCTAATGTTAATTAATGTTGTCATTGATGTCAATATGGCATTGGCCGAGATGGAAAAATTCTTGAGATGCCTAATGAATATCATGAAACCATAGAATGAGATGAGAAGGTTGGAGACAATAGATGCATGGTTCCAGATGATGATGTCATACTCTTGATGAATGACCACAATTGAAGAAGGCACCTGATGAGGTCTTGATAACATGGTTGGAGATCATTTGATGGTTGGAAGATTATTTTGGAGTTCTCCTAATGATGTTGCACTATGAATGCACTAGTATATGATGAAATTGCTGATGTGTCATGCTACATGGATGTTTCACTCCTACACAATGACTCTATGATCCTATGATGACATTGATAACAATGAAGAAGCCACCCTACCCTAACATTTTTATGCATAAAATTTAAGGACAGTCACAAAGAGAAATTATTTTGGACACCTTGGAGGAATCCTTTCAAAATGGATCATAGACTATATTAAAGAGGATTTTTTCCTCTTTCTAACGAGCCTTTATTTGCCCCCAAACTCCCAATAGTTTGTGAGATATTGAATTTTTAAGTTAAGGAAATTATTCGTAGCAGTGAACTGACCTACACTTAGTCATACAAGTCGGCCTCACTTCAAATAGATGTGTCCCTTCAGTTATAAATGAATATAAATAGATGTCTAAACAGTTCATTTTGATCAGTAATTTGTGCAAGAATTCAGAGATACGAAGTAGAGAAGAAGACAGAAGGCCGAGGAGAACAAGGAGACTATCATAGTTGCCATGGTCGAAACTTTCGTAGTTTCCATGGTCGAAGATGTCGTAGTTGCCATAGTCGAAGTTGTCGTAGTTTCCATAGTTGGCATGGTCGAAGATGCCGTAGATTTCGTGGTCAAAGCTGCCGTAGTTGTCGTGGTCGAAGTTGTCGTAGTTGTTGTGGTCGAAGATGTCGTAGTTGTCTTCCTTGAAGCTGTCGTAGTTGTCATGGTTGAAGCTATCATAGTTGCTATGGTTGAAGTTGTCGTAGTTTCCGTGGTTGAAACTTTCGTGGTCAAAGCTACATAGTTGTCATGGTGAAAGTGTTGACTAAGGCTTCCTTGGCAACAAAGAACTGTGTCTCCAACTCATGCATCCTTTTCAGGTTCATATTTGCAATATGAAGTTGCCTCTCCATTTCCTGCAATTTGTCAGAAAGCAACTGCTTCTCTTCCTCCATGGAATTCAAATGTTCTCTAAGTATGCTGCTCTTCCTTCCATCCTCATACATTTCCCTCACCATATCCATCATGTTGAACAAGTCTTGCTTCTTGTCTTCATCAAAGAATCTTGTGAAGAAAGAAGAATTTGAGGATTCACTTTTAGAAGTTGTCATTATGCCAATGAACAAAAGAACTTCAAACAAGATTAATAAAGAGCTTATTCAGCAACCTTTTGCAACAAATCTCTTGTGCTTCAAGGATTGCTTTGAGGTCCTTTGGGATAAGAAGAATGCCTTCAACCCTTCTTCCTTTTTGTCCTCTCCTAGACTGAGCTATCAATAGCTTTCCCTTCACCTCTGCAAACTCAAACAATAGTCAGTCTGCAACAAGCATACAATCAATTAGACAATCAATCCTTGACTGCCCAAACACCTTTCAGACAAGCAATCTTTTCTCTGTCAATCAAGAATTCTGATATGATACCACTTGCTCTGGTATAATCAGCTTTGATATCACCTTCCTGAAGGTGGGGTTAATCAATCTCAGGCTCTGATACCACCTGATCTGAAAATGGGGCACTAAAGGCTTCTTGTCAGCTTACAAGAACCTCTCCCACTTCCAAAGCTTAAATATTCCCAAGATCTTATGATTAACCATTTGTGGAATTAAAAATGTTGGAAAGAGGTGTATTCTTATATTTGTTTTTGAATTGTTTATGTGCTTTGAGTTCTGTTACTTATGTTGATATTTAAATACATGTGACAGTAAATAATGCAGCAACAAAACAAACACACATAACAACAATATTAATTTGGAGTTCACCCAAAAATCTTGGGCTACTTCTCCTTGAGCTCTAGTCAGCTCAACTAGGCTCTTTGGGATTATGGAAAAGTATTTTTACAAGCTCCATGCTCAACTCTGCTGGTTTACACTAAACACAATGGGCTTAGAACACCATCTTATCCCTGGCTCTGAAGCTCTCAGGCTTTCTGGCTCTGGCTCTTGGCTCTGACTCGTGGCCCTGGATCTAGCTCTGGCTCTGGTTCTTGCTTTTGTTCTCGGCTCTTCGGCTCTGGCTTCTTTGAGCTCTCTCTCTCGTCCTCTACGTGCCTCTGTAATTCGCTTGACCTCCAAGCGACTGTCTCAGCAACTTTCAGCTCTCTGGTTTTTCGCTCGACCTCCAAGTGACTCCAAAAACTCCCTCAGCTGCCTGCGCTTTCCGCTCTGCCTGCTCTGCCCCTCAATCATGCTCTTTGGCTTCTTTGAGGCATTCTTTTGGCTCTGTGGCTTCCTGTCCGTTTCTCTGCGTGTAATCATTCCTCTACAACTTCTTCTGCTCCTTGTCTCTTCGACTGGCCATCTGTCTCTGTGGCTCTATGGTTGTCTCTGCATTACAACTGCATCATTGCCTATAAGAGGCCTGCTTGCAGCGTGGTGCAAAGATTAGGGGTAGTTACAAAGGAATTGGGCCCTTTCTTCAGGCAAAAACCCGAAAATGGAACAAAATTCCAATACACAGAGATTTACCGAAAATACACTATCGGGTGCGAAATCCAGACTTCAAACATTATGAAATCGCCCCTATAAACCCTTTCAGGTCTGCCTTTTATGGCTGTCGCAAGCCCACCGTTGATCTGCGTGATCTTCGATCCAACGACTAACAATTCGTTTCAGGTGGCTTATGTGCACAGAGATTACCCGCCCGAAAAGGCGGTTTTCTCTCTCCCGCGCCATGCCACGTGTCGGCCAGTGTATGGGTTCGGGTAGAGCCCGTCCAATACCACTTACCGCCTAAGGCCCACCCGAAATCCCACTTACCACGGAACTCAAACAACACAAAGGCCGCATCTATAAACCTTTTGGGTCCGGCTTTATCGCATCTCGCGATCGCATAGGCGTATTGGCCAAAAACCCATTTACATGGGAAATACATTGAAAATCCGAATTTCCGGATTTCAAATATTATGCAATCAGGCTTATAATTCCCATCGGGTCTGACCTTTATCGGCTTATCGCAAGTCGCATGCCCAATGACCCTTTGTATCGGGGATCATCGATAACCAAATCGCTGATCTGCCAATCCGCCGATCCGCCAATCACTAATATCGCACCTCGCGTATCGCATCGCCAGGGGACTATGCCTTCTGCTCCTTCGATCGCCGATCGCTCCGATCACCAATTATTGCAATCGCTAATCGCATATCGCATAGTCGCATGTCGCTATGCCTGGGGTCCCGATATTGGGCGAAGGCCTACCTCTGATGCGATAAATCGGAGCTCGCATTCGGGGGTTCCTTCCGCCTTTGCCTTAAGTCCTCCGCTTAACCCTTTCGATACGATTTTCCTCTTGTTAGCCTCCTGTTGCAACAGGTATTCATCTTTCATGTTCGACATTTTTACATACCAAATATGTCATACTTTGCATGATGCAACGTTCCATATTTCCTTAGAAGGCCAAAGAAGAGGCCATGAAAGTGTGCTAGTCTAAGTGCCACTGTTATGTTCCATTTTTGACAAATTTCCAGTTAAGGGAAGGCCAAACAGTTTAATCCTGGCTTCCCTAGGTTTCAATTTCTTGTTGTAGAATATCATTATCTGTCCAAACAGCTTAATCTTGGCAGATTTGTAGATAGGTAGTGAAACAAGGGTGCTCAACAGCTTAATCTGAGCCCCTGGATGAAATAAGTGTAGATGTAGATAGGAGGGCAGTCAAAAGAAAAGAAGATAAACAGGGTCTGCAAGTCTAAGTGCACCCAAACCAAAAAGAAGAAAAAATGTTAGGTAAGTAGGCTGGGTAAGTAGTTTTTGAGGTTGCAGAATGAATAAGTGTGATCAATTTTGTATCTCAAAGTGTTATTTCACTTCAGATCACAAGTGCAAGGCAATTTTCCCTTGGAGCAGCTCAAGCGAGGCATGACTAACTCCCCCTTCTTCTTGTTCCCCAAATCATTCACTAACCTCCCCAAAGAGGTCAAGATCTGCTTGATATCTCTTAAATTTCATCATTTGTCATATCATTGCCTAAGTAAAGATCTGCTTTGCTTAAGGATGCTTATATTTCTTATACAGGTCCGGTTTCCCCTTTAAAGCCTAAGATTCCTATCCTTAGCGCCTTCTTCACAAAATTCATATTAACTCTTAACTCTATTATGTAAATCCCTCCTTGTTTCCCCTTCCCATACTAAAAAAAATAGTAAAAAATCCCCATTATTTACATATTCCCTCCTCTGGTTGAGATATAACCATAAATATGCTTGGGAATTACTAAGTTTGCCTGAAACTTAAGTAAGAACCCTCAGTTTTGCTTCTTAAAACTCCCTCAAAGTGTCTTTGGACTCCTTCCAAGGCATGAAGTCCCTCTTTTTGGTTATCAGACCCCTTCCGAGGCCTCAGGAACCCTTCCAAAGCCTTGAAAAGCCTTTTTCGATCGCAGTAACCCTCCTCCGATGAGTTTTTCCCCCCTCCAACGTGATATCACTGTCGGAGGTTGCATAATTCATTCATCGGCCCCCTTTTGCAACTCCCTGATATCATTTCGCCCCTCTCATCCATCGATGCGATATTGCTATCGCACCCGAAAGCATATCGCATCGCAATCCACTCATTTCCGCAAATATTTCCCATTTTTCGCACAGCCGCATGCCTTATTGCTTTTCCGATATCGACGATCGCTCCTATTGCATCACATATATAAAAGCCATTGCCCCCTGTCCCTGCCGATTGCCGATCTCTGTTTTAATCCCCGGCGTACTGCCACGTCACTTCCGTACTGGGACCCACTGCTGACGTCATATTGACGTCACCACTAAAGGAAGGCGCGAAGGGCGCAAATCGCAGCAAAGAGAGCCCGGAATGAAAAATTGAGGCAGTTTTCGATGCGTGATTAGCGCTTAGCGCTAATCGCGCATCGCTAAGAAAAAATGACCAAAATGGAAGGCTTCATATTACTCGGCTACCAGCAGGCCCGAAAACTCGCAGTTTGACAAAAATTCTTCATTTGTGATTCCTATTCAAATCGGCCAGCGCTGGTAGCATTCCGGAGGCCACGGAAATCATTTACAGCAGCCATTCTTGCCTTGAAAGGGCAGAAAAGGGGCGATTTGACAGTTTCAAGCATATCAGGTCGAGAGAAAGTGGCCCAATTCAAGTGTTAAAGGGTATCAGAGGAAAGATAAAGCCCACATGCCAAAGTGGGTGAACATTAAGAGGCCCCCATCAAAGTCAATAAAGCAGTATTAGGCCATCAAAGCTCACCTGATCAAAGCCCAAAGCACAATTATGGCTAAATGAACAGCACAGAGCCATAAGGACAGATTTCGACTCATTTTTGGGGCAGTTGCCCCAGCGCAGCACTTAGATATCTTCTTGCATTAATTCCACGACAAGATTAGGTTAAAGAACGCATTTCCCTCAGACCCGTTTAAGGTCTGCTGTAATAGTTATTTCTAGATATTTTCCCTATATAAACCACCCTAATTCATGGTTTAAAGGGTTGGTTATTTGATAATCTAGATGCGGTACTCGCACTATATTTTTGAGAATTTCTATAATCAAAGGGTGCTAAAAAGCTTGGAGGTTGGACTGTCTGTTGTGTTGTTAATGGCTGAAGAGTGAAGTATAGAATTATTGCGCTGCTACATGGCCCAATAAGTGTTTCTTACCCCTGTTTTCAATTCATATATGTTTATATCATACATATATCACCATCTAAGTTACAAAAAGAAAGATTGGCTTAGAATTTGCGTGACTGCACTCTATGCTCAGTTTCTGTGACTTCTATATGTTTTCTTCGGATTTAGGCATAAATATGAATTTCTTCTGATTTAGGCATAAATATGAATTCCTCATGGCTCATATTTGCTCTATTTCATTCATGCATGACTGTTATTTAGGAATTCTTGACTGCTCCTAGATATACTTCACTCGCCTTCCCTCTGTTAAGCTGAATGAGAGATTCTTAATTGCCTTTCATTCCTTAGCCTTCATTTCATCCTTTTAGCTTTGAATGATTGTTTCATGTGTAGTTATCTTGCTCTATATTCTTCTTGTGACCAAGAAAACGCACCAGAAGCCCAATTCCATGACTCCATGCCCAATGGTTTGAACCTCTCACACTATGCATGCCTCCTTACTTGAAAACATCAATCATCCCACCAAAACTTAAACAAAAACCCAAAGAAGCATATAAATAGCCTAAAATCAACCCAAAACAAAGTTAAAATAGAAAGAGAGAGCCCTCTCTGATTGCAGGTAGGCTAGGACCTGCAGTCCAAAGATTGGTTTGTGGTTACCTCGGCTGTATCCCTTAAAGGAGCCAAGGGACAACCTGAGTGATAACAACATTGGCGACTCCATTGGGGACTTATTCAGAAAATTCCAAAAAGCAAGTTAGGAGCTGGCTCCTAATAAGAAAACACATAATACCAGGTCAAACCCAAACCCAAATCCACCAGCTGTTTTTGAAAATCCCAATTTAATCTCCAGAAACCTCAGCAAGCAAAAACAAGGAGAGCTTGCTGATTCCAGTCCTAAAACAATTCAGCCTAGTTGTTTTCCAACCCCTGTCAAAGTTTTATTTCGCTCAAACCCTACTTCGCCTACTTCATCATCCACCTCTCAAAGCACTCCTTCCACACCTCCATTCACTGCACATACTCCCGTTACCACTATTATTACCGCTGTTCCAGTCGTTCCATTTACCCCTACTGCTCCACTTATCCCTGTAAACATGGCTAATAGATATGCACCGTTGTAGTTTCCAGCAAATCCAAGGGCTATGCCTCAGGATTATCAAACTAAAATCACATATTTTGATGGTACTGGTTCTTTCACAACCCTGCAACATACCAAGAAGATGCAAGACTATTTTGAGAACTACGAGATAGATGATGACAATGTAAGAATGAAGATTTTTGTCCAAAGTTTAACAGGAGATGTAAGGCCCTGGTTTAGAAGCCTTGCTGCAAATTCCATAGCTAACCCAGAGGCCCTTTACCAAACATTTCTTAACAGATGGGAGAAAAAGAAAGATCCCTTACACATATTATCTGAATATGACACCATCAAAAGAGGCCCTCAAGAGGCTGTCTTAGACTATTGTGCAAGATTTAACAATGTTTATAATGCAATACCACAGAACCTTAGGCCTCCACCTAATCTTGCTCTGTATAAATTCCTTGATGGTTTTGATACTGACATGGCTTATCAGTGAAGGGAAAGAGCCCCTCAAAGCCTAGCAGACATGCAAAATGTTGCTGTCAGTCTAGAGGCAAATCTAATTGCTAAAAGAAACAGAGCTAGAACTGAGAGAAGAACCACTTTTAAGGACCAAAAGCTGGATGCTATTATCAGTGGCATGCACAGGCTGGGAGATAGAGTGGAAAGCGTTGAAAGGAAGTCTACATGGGAAGGACAATATCCCAATACCATAAGGAACCCAAATTTCAGGAAAACTCAGAACACAAACGCTGGTAGGTCTAGCCCAGACCAGGATATAAGGCCTCCTTTCCAAGAAAACTATACAGAAGCATCCACATCTAGTGAGCAGACAGAAAACACTCATATAAACTTGATGGGTTTGAAAAGTGAACAACAAGTATTCCTGACCCAAGAAGACCAAGATGAGCATGACTATAATCAATTTCAGACTCAGTCTGGTGAGTCGTTTGACTTCAAACAAGGCTATGATTCAGCTGTCTATGAGGTCCACAAACAGTATAAACTGAGAACTAGAACAATTGATGTGCCCGAGGCCATCAAGCAGAAGGAATCAAAGCAGCCTAAGAAGATCAAAGAAAAGGCTGCCCTCATAAACACTGCTGATAAAACAGTCCCAAATCCAAAACAAGTGACCATAGAGGATATCACAGATGTTCAGCCCTCTGAGAATCAGCCTTTTGTATCTTTTCCCTCAAAGGAAAACATAAACAACACTCCTGAAAGCCTTTCCAAATCAGAAATAATTCAAGAAATCAATGAAGAACAAGAGCAAATCGCTGATATTCCCATGGAAAAAGGGAAGCCTGCCTATCACAACACTAAAACCCAATCAGAGAAAACATTTGATTTAGAGGCAGAAATAGGTAAACTTAAGATATCCATCCCCCTATCTGAACTTGCTAAGCATGATGTATATAGGCAAAAAATCCAAAGATCACTTCAAATGCCAGAGAACAGGGATGATGTTAATGTCTTAGATAATCAACCAGAATTACTTTTTGGTCCTGAAGTCAATGGTAAATCAGGACATGGAGCTGTTCTACCCTTTTATGTTAGTTTGCACATTCATGATAAAGTGTTACACAATGCTATGTTTGATTCAGGTGCTTCACACAACCTGATGCCCAGAGCTGTAATGGAGAAGCTAAACCTTGATGTCACTAGACCCTATAAAGACTTGTTCTCATTTGATTCTAGTCAGGTCAAGTGTTTAGGCTTAATCAAAGACCTTTGTGTATCTTTAGTCCATTTTCCCAACAAAACGATCCTAATGGACGTGGTGGTTGTCGACATTCCACCAAAGTACGACAAAACTCCAAGGATCTCTCCAATTAGACCTTTCCTATGCCACTATTTCAGTCTTTGGGCAACCAAAGAGACTGTATAGAGAAACACTAATGAAGTATGTGGTAAGTAGTGAGGAAAAGCCCCAAAACTTCCCTATCTATTCAATCCATTCTGATATGGATTCTTTTATTTGATTTAATGAGGAAACAAGTCCTCCCACTAATGATAAGCCGTTGGATTTAGAACTGGACACACACATCAATGAAGAATCGGTTGCCCATACTGATGAAGCTGTCAAAACAATCAAGGCAACCAACATACAAGAAGAACCTCCCCAAATAGAAAATTCAAATCTGCCCACTTCAAGAATGACTGAAACTCTTAATACTAATCACAAGCAAGAAATCACATGGTATTTAGATTTTGATGGCTCTGTTAACAAGTTAGGAGCAGGGGCAGGTGTATGGATTCACAATACACACAACAATCATGCACAAGGTCATGCATACAGACTGAATATGAGGCACTCCTCTTAGGCCTTAAGCTGCTCAAAGCTTTAGGAGTTGCCAAAGTGTCTATTCTAGGTGACTCCGACCTAGTAATCCAACAAATGAAAGGTAACTTTGTTACTAATGACAATAGAATGAGGGTCTATAGGACAACTGCCACTAATATACTCAGTGCATTCTCTGAATCCAAGCTTGCCAAGATTTCAAGAAATCATAACATTCATGCTCACAGCCTAGCCATGAGGCACTCCTCTTAGGCCTTAAGCTTCTCAAAGCTTTAGGAGTTGCCAAAGTGTCTATTCTAGGTGACTCCGACCTAGTAATCCAACAAATGAAAGGTAACTTTGTTACTAATGACAATAGAATGAGGGTCTATAGGACAACTGCCACTAATATACTCAGTGCATTCTCTGAATCCAAGCTTGCCAAGATTTCAAGAAATCATAACATTCATGCTCACAGCCTAGCCACTTTTGCTAGTACATGCAAGCTTCCCTTTGAGCCAAATCACCATTTCACTGCTGAGATAAAACATAGGCCTGCTGTCCCAAATAATGTTAAATATTGGCAAGTGTTCAAAAATGATACCCAGATTAACAATTTCCTCACTCTTGAGGATGAGTTTTCAAATATTAACATTGACATGGATGCTATGACGGATGAACAACAACAAACAAATGAAAATCAATAGGCTGTAACAGCTGTAACAACCAAACAAATGTTAAACCCAACTGTTTTTGACAATGCAAACATAGAAGAGCTGAAACAAATGCATTTGGAGGAAATAGCCAAAACAGAGGTCGAGATCATTGATCTAAAGGATAACTTTCTCCCTGCTGGCCTCACTCCATTAGAAGATATGTTTGATGCAAATGATGTTCCCAAAAAGCAAAAATTGCAGCCCTTAAACGCTTCTATAGAAGAACACAACATTGGGACAGCAGAGAAGCCAAAAATGATCAAACTATCTCAATCTCTGCCACCCGATCAAAAGCCCAAATATGTTGATTTGTTCAAAGAATTCCAAGATGTATTTGCTTGGAGTTATGAGGACTTGAAGTCCTATGACACCTCAGTGATCCAACACACCATTCCCTTAAAACCAAATCAAAAGGCCCTCAAACAAAACCTAAGGAGAATCAATCCTGTGCTTCTCCCTTTGATTGAAAAGGAAGTAAAAAGAATGTTTGAAGCAGGTATCATAGCACCCATCAGATTTTCTGAATGGGTATCCAATCTTGTTCCCACAAGAAAGAAGCCAGGTGAGATTAGGCTATGTGTAGATCTAAGAAATTTAAACCAAGTCTCCCTAAAAGACCACTACCCATTGCCAAAAATGGACCACATCCTACAAAGAGTAGTGGGGTCATCTAGAATCTCTTTGCTAGATGGCTTTTCAGGTTTTAATCAAATACTGGTTCACTCGGATGACCAAGACAAGACAACCTTTACCACACCGTGGGGAACATGTAAATATGTGAAGATGCCTTTCGGACTTAAAAACGCTGGTGCTACCTTTCAAAGGGCCATGGACATTGCATTTGGCAAGGAAATCCATGATTTCTTGGTTGTCTATCTTGATGACCTTACCCCTTTCTCCAAATCTGATCAAGAGCACCTCAAACACCTAAGGCAAATATTCATGACATGTAGGAAATATGGCATTTCCTTGAATCCCAAGAAGTCTCTCTTTGTCCTTGAAGAAGGCAAATTACTTGGCCATATCATTTCAAAAGCGGGGATTAGAATTGATCCTGAAAGAATTCAAGCCATCCTTCAAATTCCATTTCCAAGAAACATAAAAGAGTTGCAAGCATTCCTGGGAAAGATCAATTTCCTAAGGAGATTTATCCCAAATCTAGCCGAGTTGATAAGACTGTTAAGCAACATGTTAAAAAAGGATGCCAAGGTAAAATGGTCTCTTGAAACCAAGCAAGCCTTTGAGAGTATCAAAACTGCCTTAACCCAAGCCCCAGTTCTTACAAGTCCTCAATTTAATAAGGATTTCATAATTTTTTCATTTGCATCTGAACACACCATAACTGCTGTCCTTTTGCAAAAAGATGACCAAGGAAATGAAAAGCCAATTGCATTTTTCAGCCGAGCCTTAAGAGATGCCCCTTTGAAGTACCAAATCATGGAGAAGCAGGCCTATGCCCTTGTTAAAGCAATCAAAGATTTCCGAGTTTACATTTTATATTCACATGTGATTGCCTATGTCCCAAATGCTGTTGTAAAAGACATATTAACCCAAGAGGGGTTAGAAGGCAAAAGAGGCAAGTGGATTGCTAACATCCTTGAGTATGACATAGAAATAAAACCAACCAAACTCATAAAGGGACAAGGTTTAGCCAAACTGATGTCCGAAACAAACTTTCAAGCCTTAGACATTAACCAACTGGACAATGAACATGAGCTGGCGACTCCACAGATCAGTGAAACCTTTTTGCAATCCCCATGGTATGCTGATATATGCTTTGTATTATTAAACCTGTTTGCTCCCCCAGGGTTGTCCAGAACCAAGAAAATATTTTTAAAAATGAAGGCTTTAAAGTTTTGTGTCTTAGATGGTGCATTATTTTGGAAAAATCATGAAGGCATATTGCTTAATTGTTTAACCATGAATGAAACTAACAATGTCATGAAAGAATTCCATGCGGGGGACTGTGGAGGACATCTATATTGGAAGTCCACTGCTGATAAAATTTTAAGGGCTGGTTTCTATTGGCCCTCTTTGTTTGCAGATGTAAAGAAGTTTGCTACCTCATGCCACAAATGCCAAATCTTTGAGGGCAAAAGAAAGCTGCTGCCTTTACCCCTTAAGCCCATCTCAACCGAAAAGCCTTTTCAACAATGGGGTCTTGACTTCATTGGAGAAATCCATCCCTCTTCCTCAGGCCAGCACAAATGGATTCTAACAGCCACAAACTATTTCACCAAGTGGATTGAGGCCATCCCATGTAGGCAAGCTAATGACACCACCATTATCCAATTCCTTGAATGCAACATCCTTTCTAGATTTGGCTGCCCTGAGAAGATCATCACTGACAACGCTGCTACCTTCAAATCCAAAAGGATGATCAATTTTTGCCATAAATTTCATATCACCTTAGGCCACTCTACAACTTATTACCCTCAAGGTAATGGCTTGGCCGAATCATCCAACAAGAGCCTGATTAATATTATCAAGAAGATCTTAGAAGAAAACAAGAAGAACTGGCATAGAAAGCTCACAAATGCCCTTTGGGCAGACAGACTTTCAACTAAGAGATCCATTGGGATGAGCCCTTATGAGCTAGTATATGGTATGGAGGCCAGATTTCCATCTTCCTTGGGTATCCCTATCACCAAGCTGTTACAATAAATCCAAGCTGAACCAAATGATGTTTAAAGAAGAATAAATCAGACCATTCATCTTCAGCAAACCAGAGAACAAGTGTATGACAGAGCTCAAATTGTGCAAGAGAGGCTGAAGAAAGCATTTGACAAAAGGACCAAGGCTGAGGATTTCTGCATTGGCAACAAAGTTCTAAGGTGGGACTCACGAAGAGAAGACAAGGGAAAGCATGCAAAATTTGATTTTCTGTGGAAAGGCCTATTTGTTATCAGCGCTGCGCAAGGCAATAACACCTATTTTCTCAAACATGAAGATGGCAGCACAATTGAAGAAGGCCCTGTGAATGGCTGAAAGTTGAAACATTATTGAGATCCCTTTTAAGGGATACAATGCCCCTGTGTATATATTTGTATATTAATGTTTGCATATATGTCATCGCTTTCCTTTTTTTTAAGCAATCCGATTGCTTGGAACCAAGCAGAGAAGTTATGGAGGCAGAACAAGGTAGTCCTCTATTTTAATGGTTGTCAAAGCATCATTCTTAGGAGAACAACACAACAAAGTTTATAAGGCACAGTCCATGCAAATCATCCATTTCAAACGCTCTGTCTTTGCATTAGTTTCAGCATAAGTGCGCAGCGCAGTTTTGAGTAAAAGGAGCAATAGAACGCAACACCCAGCTCTTTGTTCTTGTGAAATTCAAATCCAAAAATAATTATCCATATTTGACCCCTGGCTGCAAATAAAGTGCAGAAGGATGCTCAGGATCAATTAAGATGTATTTATAGCACTCAGTGTTAAAAAGAGGTAGCGCTGTATTATGCAGCGAGTCATGTTTAAATGAGGCAGCGTTCAGAGTTCAAGCTTAAATAAGGTGGAAGCCAATTAGAGAAAATGCTCCTTTTTATCCATGTTTTGAGACTATTTCAAAGGGCAGTGCTCAGGCAACATTGTACATAACATTAAGCACGTAGAAGAAAGCAGGCGACGCTATATAGTTCACAGCAATTCAGTTGAGGAGAGTGTTGTTCAGATCTCAAAATTCTAGTCTTTTAGCAGCCAACGAAGAATTGTTTTCAGTTCCACAGCAACAATAGAAGATCAAGGCAGTCTGACCTGCTGTTCTTGGCTTTTCACAAGGAAAAGCCATCCCCAAGTGGAGCCACTGTTAGCCTCCTGTTGCAACAGGTATTCATCTTTCATGATCGACATTTTTACATACCAAATATGTCATACTTTGCATGCTGCAATGTTCCATATTTCCTTAGAAGGCCAAAGAAGAGGCCATGAAAGTGTGCTAGTCTAAGTGCCACTGCTATGTTCCATTTTTGACAAATTTCCAGTTAAGGGAAGGCCAAACAGTTTAATCCTGGCTTCCCTAGGTTTCAATTTCTTGTTGTAGAATATAGAGAATCATTATCTGTCCAAACAGCTTAATCTTGGCAGATTTGTAGATAGGTAGTGAAACAAGGGTGCTCAACAGCTTAATCTGAGCCCCTGGATGAAATAAGTGTAGATGTAGATAGGAGGGCAGTCAAAAGAAAAGAAGATAAATAGGGTCTGCAAGTCTAAGTGCACCCAAACCAAAAAGAAGAAAAAATGTTAGGTAAGTAGGCTGGGTAAGTAGTTTTTGAGGTTGCAGAATGAATAAGTGTGATCAATTTTGTATCTCAAAGTGTTATTTCACTTCAGATCACAAGTGCAAGGCAATTTTCCCTTGGAGCAGCTCAAGCGAGGCATGACTAACTCCCCCTTCTTCTTGTTCCCGAAATCATTCACTAACCTCCCCAAAGAGGTCAAGATCTGCTTGATATCTCTTAAATTTCATCATTTGTTATATCATTGCCTAAGTAAAGATCTGCTTTGCTTAAGGATGCTTATATTTCTTATACAGGTCCGATTTCCCCTTTAAAGCCTAAGATTCCTATCCTTAGTGCCTTTTTCACAAAATTCATATTCTCTTAACTCTATTATGTAAATCCCTCCTTGTTTCCCCTTCCCATACTAAAAAATATAGTAAAAAATCCCCATTATTTACATATCCCCTCCTCTGGTTGAGATATAACCATAAATATGCTTCGGGATTACTAAGTTTGCCTGAAACTTAAGTAAAACCCTCAGTTTTGCTTCTAAAAACTCCCTCAAAGTGTCTTTGGACTCCTTCCAAGGCATGAAGTCCCTCTTTTTTGTTATCAGACCCCTTCTGAGGCCTCAGGAACCCTTCCAAAGCCTTGAAAAGCCTTTTCCGATCGCATTAACCCTCCTCCGATGAGTTTTCCCCCCCTCCGACGTGATATCGTTGTCGGAGGTCGCAACATTCATTCATCGGCCCCCTTTTGCAACTCCCCGATATCATTTCACCGATGCGATTTCGCGATCGGCAGTCGCGTACCTATATACATATGCGCCCCTCTCATCCACCGATGCGATATTGCTATCGCACCCGAAAGCATATCGCATCGCGATCCACTCATTTCCGCAAATATTTCCCATTTTTTCGCACAGCCGCATGCCTTATCGCTTTTCCGATATCGGCGATCGCTCCCATTGCATCACATATATAAAAGCCATTGCCCCCTGTCCCCGCCGATTGTCGATCTCCGATTTAATCCCCGCCGTACTGCCACGTCACCCTGCCACACCACCCTGCCACGTCACTACCGTACTGGGACCCACTACTGACGTCATATTGACATCATCACTAAAGGAAGGCGCGAAGGGTGCAAATCACAGCAAAGAGAGCCCGGAATGAGAAACTGAGGCAGTAAGTGCTAATCGCGCATCGCTAAGAAAAAATGACCAAAATGGAAGGCTTCATATTACTCGGCTACCAACAGGCCCGAAAAATCGCAGTTTGATAGAAATTCTTCATTTGTGATTCCTATTCAAATCGGCCAGCGCCGGTAGCATTCCAGAGGCCACGAAAATCATTTACAGCAGCCATTCTTACCTTGAAAGGGCAGAAAAGGGGCGATCTGACAGTTTCAAGCATATCAGGGCGAGAGAAAGTGGCCCGATTCAAGTGTTAAAGGGTATCAGAGGAAAGATAAAGCCCACATTCAATCAAAGAGTATCAGTGAAGCGGCAAAGTGTATCAGGTCTGCAATACCAAAGCGGGTGAACATTGAGAGGCCCCCATCAAAGTCAATAAAGTAGTATTGGGCCATCAAAGCTCACCTGATCAAAGCCCAAAGCATAGTTATGGCTAAATGAAAAGCACAGAGCCATAAGGACAAATTTCGACTCATTTTTGGGGCGGCTGCCCCAGCGCAACACTTAGATATCTTCTTGCATTAATTCCACGACAAGATTAGGTTAAAGAACGCATTTCCCTCAGACCTGTTTAAGGTCTGCTGTAATAGATATTTCTAGATATTTTCCCTATATAAACCACCCTAATTCATGGTTTAAAGGGTTGGTTGTTTGATAATCTAGATGCGGTACTCGCACTGTATGTTTGAGAATTTCTATAATCAAAGACTGCTGAAAAGATTGGAGGTTGGACTGTCTATTGTGTTGTTAATGGCTGAAGAGTGAAGTATAGAATTCTTGCGTTGCTACATGGCCCAATAAGTGTTTCTTACCGCTGTTTTCAATTCATATATGTTTATATCATACATATATCACCATCTAAGTTACAGAAAGAAAGATTGGCTTAGAATTTGCGTGATTGCACTCTATGCTCAGTTTCTGTGACTTCTATATGTTTTCTTCTGATTTAGGCATAAATATGAATTTCTTCTGATTTAGGCATAAATATGAATTCTTCATGGATCATATTTTCTCTATTTCATTCATGCATGACTGTTATTTAGGAATTCTTGACTGCTCCTAGATATACTTCACTCGCCTTCCCTATGTTAAGCTGAATGAGAGATTCTTAATTGCCTTTCATTCCATAGCCTTCATTTCATCCTTTTAGCTTTGAATGATTGTTTCATGTGTAGCTATCTTGCTCTATATTCCTCTTGTGACCAAGAAAACGCACCAGAAGCCCAATTCTATGACTCCATGCCCAATGGTTTGAACCTCTCACACTATGCATGCCTCCTTACTTGAAAACATCAATCATCCCACCAAAACTTAAACAAAAACCCAAAGAAGCATATAACTAGCCTAAAATCAACCCAAAAAAAAGTTAAAACAGAAAGAGAGAGCCTTCTCTAATTGCAGGTAGGCTAGGACCTGCAGTCCAAAGATTGGTTTGTGGTTACCTCGGCCGTATCCCTTAAAGGAGCCAAGGGACAACCTGATTGATAACACCTCTATAAGGCCTTTAGCCCATTTTTAGAAGAAATGCCTCCTTTTTCAAAGGACAAAGGCAACCTTCTTTCTGCGATAACTTCTTCATCTAAAGCCCATTTTAGCCCATTCAAGTTGTAGTAGATTCAAAATGAGAAGATCTATGCAATGGGACTATTTCCAAGAGCATCCTTGGACTTTCATTTTCCTTTGTGAGGAACACTTTAGACTTAGAAGTCTATCCAAGATCCATTTTGGATCAGTTGTCCTATCAAAATTATCACTGACAATGCTCAAGTCTTTAAATCTGCAAATTTCACCAGCTTCTACCAGAAATTCGATATCATCATCAAGCACTCCACTACCTACTATCCTCAAGGTAATGGCTTGGCTAAGTCCTCAAAAAAAAATTGTGGTGAGAGTGTTGAAGAAGACCGTCACCGTGAATCAGAGGAACTAGGATTCACAACTGAAGTTTTCCCTCTGGGCTAACCGAGTAACTCCAGAATGATCCACTGGAAAATCACCTTTCGAGTTAGTATATGGTAAGGCTGCAGTCTTCCCAATCCAATTAGAAATGTCAGTGCCAAGTTACTACAAGAAGCTGAGGAAGATCCAAGTGCCTTGATGCGAAGGATAAACCCACTGGTCAAACTCCATGAAAACATAGAACATGTGGGAGCTAAATTGGAAAATTACCAGCAGAAGATGAAATCCCTGTTTGACAAAAAGGCCAAGGATCAAACTCTTCAACCAAGAGATTTAGTTCTCTGATGGGACGTCTGGAAGGAAGAAAAAGGAAAATACGAAAAATTTGATCCACTCTAGTTCGACCCTTTCAAAATTTTAGAAGAGAAAGGAAATAACACATACCTGCTCGAAAATATGGATGGTGAATCTTTGGAGCTGCCAGTAAATGGTCAGTTCCTCAAACTCTATTTCCAAAATTAGAGGTACCTGTCTTGCACTCATTGTAAATACCAGTGTGTATATTGTAATTATTATATGAAATTTCTAGTTTCTGTTGAAAATTCCACTTTCACAAAATTATCATTTGTTTAGAAAAGACTCCATGCCCAAAAGAGAAGTTCACAATCTGCAGATTCTCGATGCATTGCAATCCAATACCCCATCCCCAGATGGAGATAATGTTGTCACCTTCTAAAGATAGAGTTCCATTTTTACGAAGAGGGCAAAAGAATAGAGAGGAGGAGGAACAAGTGACCCATTTTTAACTTTAGCCGAAATCCCTTTGCATACCCAACTCTAGTCGTGTTTCCCATTCCCCTTTGAAATTTTTTAAAACATTCAGAAATCATGCTAAAACCCTTTTTAAGCATTGGGGCCCACAAACCGTAATCGCAATCAACCCTTTCCCTTTTTTTGATACTTATCCGCCTATCACCACTCCTTCTCGCCGATTGAGATGGAATCCCTGCTCCGTTGATATCGCATATCACAAAGTTTCCCTGTTGTTCGCCATATCCTCCTATCACCACTCCTTCTCACCGATTGCAATAATTCTTTCCCCCCTATTGCGATATCAAAATCAGGGATCACACGCGATAAATTCCCTCCTTCGTTGAAGTCCCTTACAACTTACGATTGTGATGTGTGAGAACCCTCCCAGACGCGATATTTTATGTATCACGCCCTATTGAAGTTTAGCGTCCGAATAATCGACAAGCACTATGAAATAGGGTAAATGGCCCTATCCTGTATTACGATTGCGGTACCAATAGGCCTGAATCAACGACCTAGATTGAATCAACCCAGATCAACGGCCTAGGTCAATGAGCATTAAGACGTCTATTTCGCTTCCGCTCCGTGGGATGGCGAGGGTATTTTTGGCATATATCTAGCAGCACGGTAACCAAACAGGGCACACATAGGTAATACTATGTAATGGCCAATTGTGATATCCCAAGTGGGCCCAATCCCGCATATCGATGATCGCAATTGTCAAAGGGAGGCACTCCCATCCCCTAAGGACCTTTAATGGAAAACCCCGATGCGATAGCTCTGTGATGAAGTAACGCAAAGCTTTAAATGCGGTGTGGGTCGACAGCTGAGGCATTTAAGAAAGGAGGTGTAGCATTCAAAATCAGCATGGCTTGACCCAGAAAGACCTCTTGTGACACGGAACAAGGGTTGACGAATACAAAGTAAATGAAGAAATGGAAGGTCACGTGGACTTGATGATCCAACATGGTGCTCCACGCAAAGGGAAGACAAAGTACCACCCAAACGACCTATGCTTCTGTACTGTGGCATTAAACTGATAGTTGACCACTCCCAGTTTTGAAGAATGAACGATCCGAGCAGTAAAGGCAGAAGCGATGGGAACCGACTGAGTGACACAAATGAACAAACAGTGGGTAAGAAACAACCTGATGCAAAGGTGATAAAAAGGATGGGCATGGAGATATTTTGTTGGTGTATTCATCTGATCGATTGACTTTTTTTGTTTTTCCTATGATGTGTTGCCATTTATTGAAGCAATTAATTTTTGTAGTCATTTTTGGGCCACAGAGCCACCCCAAGCTGAGACATCTAGTCGATCTGATGGTTGAGGCTCGAATGAGATAATTTGTTGTAATTATTGTTCATTGCTCCCCCTCTCCAGATAAATAGTGGAAAGAAACACTTCACACAGGTTCATAATCCTAAAGAAAGAACTACATGTTATTTTCATACTGTTTGCCTTTATGATATGCATCTTTCATAATATTAAGGAAATGGTGGTGATTCCTCCTTCGAGTACTACAGTATGTTATCCCTTTGTTAAATTCCATTATGTTCATGTTTCCTCTCTGAATTCATGTAATCATAGCCGCTAGAAATGTTTCATACTTTCTTACAGATTCATTTGTATTGACTGGTTAATGCATGTGCCTGTATGGATTGTTGAGATTATATCTTTAAAATTGCACTCCATGAATCATCGTACATAATCTCGCTTTCGTTCATTACGTCTACTTGTAACTCAGATAAGTGTAGAAATCCTTGATGCTTCAAGCTCTATGTGATAAGTGTAGAAATCCTTGATGTTTCAAGCTCTATGTGATAAGTGTAGAATTATTGATGCTTCAAGCTCTATGTGATGAGTTTCTCCTTCTCCTTATCCTCTTTCATTGCTCTGTTAAAGTCTATTACACTGTAGGTCCTTAAACTACTCAACCTCCACTATTTTATGCATATATTTATGTGAGTTGTATATGTGAAGAAGTACCAGAAATACATGGCTTACACATTTAGATGAATGAACCAACCCATGTTGTTTATATATATATATATATATATATATATAATATGTGATGTCTCCAGTTTCCTGAGAATCATATGAGACACACAATATCTAGATGTGCCCAGGCACTGGTCTTGTAAGCAATATAAGGTTGTCTCTGGGAGTGAAAACATATATGTAGGCCCATTTTGAACAAGAAACTAAGTCCCAACTTAGTTCATGACTAAGGATGTTGAAGGGAAGGACCAGTGGCCCCATGTTGACGCTGATAAGGAACACACCATACATGCATGCCATGTGTGAATTATATATATTTTTAATGATCATGTACCCATTAGATATTTGAATTTTAAATCGTAACCATCAAATATTTGACTCCATACCGATAGAACAAACCATCAAATATCTGATTCCATACCGAAAACAACCGTCAAATCCATAAGACTCCCGTCACACTTAACTATTATGATGTCATTATCTGACGCCAAATTTTCGAGAGAACGAAGGTGTTGCCATTGAATATCCGACCTCAAAGCATTGGATGATGAAACACATTCATGGCATCTTGGGCAGTGGATATCTGATGTTAGGCCTGTTGCATATCTTACGCGTGTTTGCATCAAATATCCGACCACAAAGCGTTGAGTGATTAAACACATTTTTTGTCATCTTTGATGTTGAATATTTTATGTCAATGTTGTCGAATATCCGACACTTAGTGAAGTGTTGACTATTCGAAGAAATCCCACCAACGAAAATTATGACTCTAATGTGTTAGATAACAGATGATAATGAGTCAAATAGCTGACAAATATATGTCATATTTTCACCCGATTTTTACTAGTGATCCTACAATTAACAAAATCTCTCGTGTCGGTAAATATAAGCCTTTTTGGCATTTATTTGGAAAATCGACGTGTAATCAAAACATCATTTGAGTGCTTAATAACATTTACTCTGAAGCATTGTGTAATGCTCATTGGTTCTAAACAAATTAAGAAGATGCAGACAGATCTATGACTATTATTCATTGTAGCACATTGAAATGATGTGCGCAAGAGGAGTACGTGCAGGAGAAATTTTATTCCCTCACATCCACACCTCCACACAGATTCCCCATTGACACACTGCAAAACATCAATTTTCACATTATTTGACACACATATTTTCCCATTCCATGGCAACATTTTGGTGAAATGTCACATAAACTCAATCAAATTCCCGCATTGTGGACTAGTGCATATTAAAAAAATAATTAAGGCTTAATCCTACAATTAACCAAAGCTCTACTACTCGTAACTCTAATTATTTTCGGAAATTATTCGACGAATCGAGTGCTTAATAACATTTACTTTGATAAATTGCCTCGTTATGTTTTACTTTGACTATATTTTTGTCCAATATTTACATGTTTATTTGATGTTTCTTTCACACACATTTCCACTTTCGCACATTGCATTTCCTTCACTATATACTTGTTCCATACATTTCTACTTTGCGCACTGCTTCTTTCCCATATGCTCTACTTCATACGATTGCTTTCTGGCGTGCATTTCTTTGCACATTGTGGTACTCAATTCTATCAATTGTTTCTACACTACTTGTTTTCATTACAATGATTTCATGGCATAATACTAATCATTGTTTAATGGTTTTTTACAATTTAAAAAATGGGCTTGGAAATTCATGTTTTTCATCCATATGCTATGTTTCTTTTTGCACGTTTTAAAATGCATGGAGTTTACGAAAAAAAATTGTGATTAGGCTTACAAATCCTATAATTGGTGAAACTAAATTCATAATTGTAAAACCAATTTTAGATTAGCATTTTAGAGCTAATTTCATAACTTGACTCCATAGGGTAGACAACTTTTAACTTTTTAGTATATAAAATAACAAAGCACATTCTACATCTCCAAATGAATTCCCCCTTCGGCACATTTATTCCACACATTGAAAAACAACAATGATAACTAGGAGCTACATGAGTACTTTAATTTTATATTAGTTCACATTAGGCTAAGAACAAGAATTTTAAAACTAATTTCAGTTTTTTTAATTTTTTAATTTAATATAGCTTTTAAACTTTTAGTGTACATAATAAAGGATGTGTAGAAGAGGCGTATGTGCAACAGAACCTTTACTCCCCCAATTCTTCACCACCTCATACATTCCCCCTCTGCACACTTCTTTTGCACACTACAAAAGATCAATTTTCACATTTTTTATATACATATTTTTACATTCCACAACAACGTTTTTGAAAAATGTCACATAAATTCAACTAGCCTCTCATGGCACATATCACTGCATATTAAAAAATTAATTAAGGCTTAATCCTATGATTAACAAATGCTCTCCTGTCGGTAAATATAAGTCTCTTTTACATTTATTCGACAAATCGATGCATAATCAGAACATCGTTTTTGAGTGCTTAATAGCATTTACTCTGAAGCATTGTATAATTCTCACTAGCTCTAAACAAACCAAGAAGATGCAGAGGGCTCCATAGCTAGTATCCATTGTAGCACATTGAAATGATGTGCACAATAGGGGTATGTGCGGGAGAACTTTTATTCCCCCACATTTGCACCTCCACACAGATTCCCCCTTCGCATACGTCTTATACACACTGCAAAATGTCAATTTTCACGTTATTTGGCACACATATTTTCTCATTTTGCGGCAACGTTTTGGAGAAATGTCACATAAACTCAATCAAGTTCTCGCATTGCAGACTAGCGCATATTAAAAAATTAATTAAGGCTTAATCCTACGATTAACCAAAGCTCTGATGCTTGCAAATGTAAGTCTTTTCGGCATTTATTCAGTGAATAGATGCATAATCAAGATATCATTCGAGTTCTTAATAGCATTTACTCTGATAACTTGCTTCGTTACTAGCTAATGTTTTACTTTGACTAGATTTGTGTCCAATTTTTACATGTTTATTTTTATGTTTCTTTCGCACACATTCCCACTTCCACACATCCATAGGCATTTCCTTCTCCATATACTTATTCCATACATTTCTACTTTGCACACTACTTCTTTCCAATACAATCTATTCCAGATGATTGTTTTCTAGCATTTGTCTTTTTTCGCACACTGTGGTACTCAATGCTACCAATTGTTTCTACGCTACCTATTTCCATTACAATGATTTCATGGCATAATATTAATCATTGTTTAATGGTTTTTTACAATTTAAAATTTGGGTTTGTAACTTCATGTTTTTCATCCAAATGTTATGCTTCTTTTTGCATGTTTTAAAATGCATGGAGTTTATGAAAACGTTTTGTGGCTAGGCTCTCAAATCCTAGAATTGGTAAAACTAAATTCATAATTGTAAAACTAATTTTAGATTGGCATTTTAGAGCTAATTTTGTAACTTTACTCCATAGGATAAGTAACTTTTAAATTTTTGATATGTAGAATAACAGAGCACATTTTGCATCTCCACATGCATTCCCCTTCAACACTGTTGATGGCCAAAATTGGCCATGATAAACATTGGGGACATCACCTGGTTAGGGCCCAAACTAGGCCCTTATCCATTTGGGATGGTGATTTCCATTGGTTAAAATGGGTCTAGTTACCCTTTTTCTAAAACTAATCTAAACTAAATGTTAATCTAAATCTAAAATATAAACTAACTCTAAAATTATCCTATGTTTGCTAATGTATGATGTTGCTTGTAGTCAGAAGCAAATAGAAAAAAATGAATTACCCACTCGCACTTGCTTGAACAAGGTAATCCTTTGATGTAGTTGAAACAACGACACAACAAAGCCACATGGATGTTCTCTCCTACGAAATGAGACTTTCAAAAATGTATTTAATTAAACTAAATGCAAATGCAATCTACCTTAATAAGAAAACAATAAAAATAAATATAATTTATCTCGATTAGGAAAAGGTATAGATATTGTCCCAATCAAGAGCAAAGATAAAAAGAAATGGACCAAAATTGAACCTAAGATTAGGATGAGCTAACTTATCAAAGAAATAGATCATATGGTCTATAGCTAATAAGGAAGATGCGCATATATGCGTATCTCCATAAATAGTTATGAAGATTCAAATGAACACATACTTCAATTAAATTATGAATGAATTCAAAATCCGCAATACAATTTCATTAAGGAAATAGTCCTCATAATGCAATCACAATTAAAACAAAGATAGATGTGTCATCAAACTGCCAAATAGTTACTAATGATAACATGCATATCTATCTGAATTCATTGCTCAATTTTGATATCTAGCAGTTCCACCATGAAAAGATAGTATTTCAATGATTTAAATAAGCAATACAATTCAATGGAATTTGCAATAGTGCAGAACCCACAAATTAAACACTTATCTAGGTAAAAAATTGAATCAAAATTGAATGAAAAAAAAGGCAACCAATCAATCTTTAACTTTGAAAATAGTGTACAAGAGTTGTAGATCTAATATGAAGCATTCAGAGTACATAAAATCTCAAGAAATTTCATGATAGTGTGAAATTCTTCAATCTATAATACATATCTTTAGATTTGGTCCACAATCTTCAATTTCTTCCAAGGATCTAACTTCTATAATAGTGTAAAGGCCTTCATCTCTTCAGAAATTGGAACCCTTAAAAGTGTGTGAGGATGTACCTACTACTTTTTCTTAACATGCTTTCCATAGATGATTTGATACCTAAACTTTTTTATTTGAGGGCTACATCTTCTTGCTTGTCTTTGTAGGGTTTTTTCACAGTTTCTTTGGCATCCCATCTTCAATTTTTATTCCTCTAATTGTTAGGATTTTTTTCTTGTGATTACCCATATTGGTTATGATTAGGATTTCTTAGGTTGGATCACATTTAATAAATGAGAAGAGGGAGAGACAAGAGTTTCTAGTGTTGACATTATGGCTAATGTGTTGGCCTTGATGTCAACCTCGATGTCAACTTGGATCGTGTTCATGTCACATTTTTTCATCATGGTTTTGTCACATTACGATACTCTTGTCACCTTATGTCAACATGACCTTGTCACACTATAACAATGTTGGAAAGTATGCAAAATTGATGTGCCTAGCTAGGTCATGGATGGATGATGACTCTTCATGATTGAAAATGAGTTGGACGAGTCTTGATGATAGCATAGGAGGTGCAAAAGGTTGCACAGGCTCTGGAGCAGTTGTAAGAGGATGGAAAAGGTTTTTCTTGGCAAACAATTGAGGAGACACAGGTGACTGATTGAAGAATGTTCACTGAGGTTGTTAAGGTTTTATTGAAGCCTTGTCTGTTAGTTTTTATAGCATCAGAGGTGTTTTAGTCTCGAAACTTTGTGGAGAGGCTAAAACACATTAGTTCTCCATAACCCATATATTGTTTTTGGGAATTCCACTTAGAAGTGTCTCAATTAGATTATTATCCTATTTTTAAACATTTCCTAAGTCTAAACTTAGGAAAAGGGGTTAATTAATCAGTATTAATTGAGAAATGTGTGAATTATCTAGAAACTCACATAGATCGATCCAGATATGATCTCATCCATCGATTATTTTTTAATCTTGGTCGTTGGAGTCCCACTGAAGATTATAAGAGGATGTCATTTGGTAAATGGAGAACACACACTTGAGATTGATTTCCTTGGGTAGTTCGATTTTCCAGAGAGAAACAACAATTGTTGGAAGAGTTCGAGCTAGAGAAGGGAAGTAGAGAGGGGAAAGGATAGTGAGACCGGAGGAATTTTTCCAGTTCCGAAGAGTCAGAAAGAGGAGGCCGATATTTTCTCTAGGAGGTTGCACAGAGGCAGTGTAGAGCCTCAAGAAATCAATTCGATCCAGCTGAAGAGGAAGGTGTTTTTAGTTCTAGAGGCTGGGAAAGTTTTCCAGAGGGCTAGAGAAGCATTTTCCCAATCAGCAGCAGGTAGGATAGCTAGATTAGCAGCTGATTTAGGTAGAGTATTTGAGGGAATATGCTAGGATGATACAGTTCCTGCACAAAATTGATTAGATGACTAACTTTTTAGAGGAAGTCAAGTGTTGAGATTGCTCAGAGTGTGGGTAAATTCCCTCTGATATTTTTTTCTAGTATTCCTCTTGGATAAATTTGCCAATTTGGCAATATTTATTGTACTCAAAATTTCTCATTGTTGTTTGATAATAAAAACCCTCAGTTGATGCACCTATTTTCACAAGTTGGGTTTTTTCGAGGACATTTGCCCAAAAATCACTGTGTCAAATTTATTGCGTGTGTGCCAGTATTTTATCAAATTCCAGTTTATCTTCCAATAAACTATTAAATTAATTACAGTTAGAAGAAGTAATTCTGGTTGTTGCAATAGGATTTAACCAGTGAAATTTTCACATTGTATCAGAGCGAATTTGATCAGACGAGGAAGCTCAAAAGTGGAAGAAGAAATTCGTTGTTCAGAGGGAGAAACAGGACAAATTTTTGGTGACTGCACAGAGCCTAAGCCAGGAAATGTGAGTTGTTTGTGAAATTTCGATTTTTCAGTGCAGGTTGGCAGAAAAATTCTGCTTACGAGTTCGAGTGATTCTAGCATGAAAAAGGGAAACTATAGCTCAGATTTTCGTTGAGCATATTCCTTATTTGGACACAGAAGGGTTTTGTAGTAGTAGAATCAACGTTGGGTGGATGAGAAAGGCACACAGAGAGAGAGAATTTGTCTCAAAGGGTTTTTAGCCTAGAAATATATTTTTTCCACTTACATTTGGTAGTTGCTACATGCAGTTTTTCTCACTCCAGAAGGGAGTGCGAATAGTAGATTCAACAACCAAGCAAAAAGAAGAGGGATATTTTTTATTATATTCAGAGATGGCCACAACTGGGCTTAGAGATCATGATAGGTTTGAGGGAGACTCCAACTTTGTCATCTGAAAGGCTAGGATATCCTTCCTTCTGGATGAACATGGCTTGAAAGCCTATATAGATAATTTAGTGGCAGTTCCCCAAGATGCAGATCAGTTGAAAGAATATAGGAGAGAGATAGTGAAGGCGAAGAGGTTGATCCTGGATGGAGTCCGAGACCATATAGTTTCACATATATCTAGCAAAGGCATTGCCAAGGAGATGTGGGATGCTCTCTTCCAGCTATATCAGAACACTTCCGATTAGCGGAAAATGTTATTGTAGGAGAAGCTAAGAAGCATTAGGATGAAGAAGGGTGAAAGCATAAATTCCTTCCTCACCAAGATTCATGAGGTTTGTGATTAGCTTGAAGCCATTGAGGAGGCAACTCAACCGACAAAGCTTGTACTATTGACACTTACCAGTGTCTCAGAGGAGTGGCAAGTCTTTGTCCAAAGTATATTGGTCCGAGAGACATTGCCTAGATGGGACAAGATGTAGTCAGACCTACAACAGGAGGAGTTAAAGCAAGCTCTATTAAAGATCACCATCAGCAGAAGCAGCAACAAGGGCTCAAAAGATAAGAAGGAGGAGGAGAATGTGGCCCTAGCATCAAAGGGTCCAAGTCAAGGATAGGGGGAGAAGAAGAAGAAGAAGGACCTATCTAAGGTCAAGTGTTTCAAGTGTGGTGAGTTTGGCCACTATAATACCTAGTGTCCTCTTAGGAAGAAGGACAAGCAGGACCAGGCAGAAATGTTGGCAGAGATAGACAAGTTGTCTTCCAAGTTGGAGTAATATTTTTCAATGTTAGCAACTATATCTCTAGGAGTGAGGTGGGGCGATATGAAGCTATAGTCCTAGAGTTGCAGAGATTGGGCAAGGCGCATTGAGATGTCCTCCTCATGGATCATTACCTTGGAGCATGGGCCCACAATATTCAGTAGCAAAATGGATTTGTGTCAGTGATGTAGTCAGATTCTCGAGTAAGAGTTGCATACTAGTTGCAATCATGTGCTGAGGAGCACAGTGTAGTGTTGACAACAGAGAAGGAGGCTCAGTATCGGAGTCAACAACAGTGTAGATTCTCCAGTGGAAAATGCATATGCTAGTAGTAGTTAGATGCTTAAGTGACAAATGCAGTGCGAAGATACAATCGATTCAGTATTTAGGATGCTTCTTAGTTGCAGTAGTTGGAGTTGCAACAAAAACAATTGAGAGGGAGTTGCAATGCAGATGCAGAGTTGGCAGCAGTATAGTAGTGTCAACAACAACACATATGCAACATCTAAGTTATGAAGTGGTTGGTGGGTAGTGGAACGAAACCACAGTGGCCAAACATCAACAACGTATACAAAGGGTGATACAGAATCAAGGTGTTGTAGCAGTAGTGCAACACTAGAACATCATCCTCACTAAGAAGGAGTGTTAGTTTTTGTAGCATCCGGGGTGTTCTAGTCTTGAAACTTTTTGGAGAGACTAAAACATAGGAGTTCTCCATAACCCATAAATCGTTTATGGAAATTCCACCTAGAAGTGTCTCAGTTAGATTATTAACCTATTTTTAAATATTTCCTAAGTCTAAACATAGGAAAATGGGTTAATTAAACAATATTAATTGAGAAAGGTGTGAATTATCTAGAAACTCACATGGATCGATCTAGATATGATCTCAGCCATTGATTATGTTTTAATCTTGGTTGATGGAGTCCCAAATAGAGATTATAAGAGGAGGTCGATGGATAAATGGACAACACACACTTGAGATCGATTTCTAGGGCAGTTTGATTTTCCAGAGTGTAGCAACAGTTTCCTGAGGAGTTCGATCCAGAGAGGGGAAGGGATTGTGAGTCTAAAGGAATTTTTCCAGTTCCGGCGAGTCAGAAAGAGGAGGCAAAGATTTTCTCGAGGAGGTTACGTAGAGGCAATGTAGAGTCTCAATAAGGAAATTTGATCAAGCTAAAGAGGAAGGCGTTTTCAGTTCCATATGTTAGGAAATATTTATAGAGGGCTAGATAAGTGTTTTCCCAGTTAGCAACATGCAGGACGACTAGATTGAAAGTTGATTTAGGTAGAGCATTTGAGGGACTGCGCTAGGTTGACATAGGGTCTGTGTAGAGCTGGTTGGACGACTAGCTTTTTAGAGGCAATAAAGTGTCGAGATTGCTTGGAGTGAGGGTAAATTCCCTTTTATATATATATATCTCTCTCTCTCTTTTTTTTTTTTTTTTTTTTTTTTTCAGTATTCCTCTTGGATAGATTCGCCAGTTTTGGCGATTTTTATTGTACTAAGAAATTCTCATTGCTGCTTAATAATAAAAACCCTGTTGGGTCCCTATAATACTAGTGATTACCCCATTGCTATTGTAGTTATACCCCTTATTAATATTGTTGTGCCCCTATTGCCCCCATATTGTTATTACTGTGCCCCATAGAATCCCTCTATTGTTATTTTTGTGGCTTTATATTATTATTGTTAGGTCGGCTGGGTTATATTGTGACTCCTTAGACTCATGTATATAGAAAGGAGGTTTTGTCATTTGTATCATCCTAGAATTGTTCATTTATGTAATGTAAAGGAGGTTTCCCCCTCGAAGAGGCTGAATTCTAAGGCGTTGATCTATCTTTTCTATCTTTTCTTGAGCTGGTTTCATAACATTTGGTATGGGAGCTTTGGATTCTAGGGTTTCACTGCTCCAAACAGGTCATCGTGGCATTTTCGCTATAAATTTTTTTCTGCGACGTTTCAGAAGCTAAAAAAAAACCCATTTGAGAAGACATCGCACTGAATCTTGGGTCCTAATTTCAGAGCTTTGTGCACTATATTTGCAGAGATATGATTTGAGGAATTTGGTCTTCTTGCACACTCCTGAATTACATTCCAAATAGGTGACCTGGGGAAAATCATCATAACGTTTTTCCTAAGCATTGGATTGAAATTTCGTAAGAAGGTGTAGAAAGAGGACGGACTGTAGTTTCTTGTATATATTTTTCAGAGCCAAAGGACGAAACAGTGACTCGTGGCACGTCGTACAAGTTCGCTCTACTGAACTAGTCTATAATCAGGTCACTATGGGAGATTTCGCATAACTCTTCCTTGGAGAATCCAAATTGGATCAGACTGGTGGCATTGGAAAGAGGACACAGAGGGCTACCACAGGTTGCAATTTCAGAACTAGATGATCTCAAAGTACAGAGATACATCAGAGGCAATATCAAGCTCCTACAAATTGAAAAAAAAGGTGTGTAGATTCTTTTAAATTTTTGCTTAAGAGTGGTTTGAAAAATTATTTTGAAGGAATTCAAAGGGCTAGTAGAGCATTATTATCGGTAACTGATGCCCCGAGGAAAGAAAATGCAAACACCTAGTAAGGAACCTGAAAGCTCTAGCATGACTCATGAAGAAGAAGAAATGCTATATGATATATCAAAATTATAAGAACAAGTGCAACAAGTGTCACTTGCACAAAAAGCAACAGAATCTAAGATGGATGGTTTAAGGAAGGATGTAGAAGCTAAGATGGATGGTTTAAAGAAATGTGTAGAAGCTAAGATGGATTGTTTAAAGAAATGCATAGAAGCTAAGACGAATGGAATGGAAGCTAAGGTGAATGGCATGGACGCTAAAATTGATGGCATGGATGATAAGATGTAAGAATTGAAGATAAATATGAATAAGTTGCTACAAGAAATGGTCACTAATGGTGAAAGGGTACTAAAGGAAACTCATGATGAGAACAAAAGAAATGTTAATCATGATTCCATAGACTCTAATGTTGGATCGAAGACTCACCATATTCCAAAAATCGATATGAGGAAGTTTGATGGCAAGGATCTCGCCACATGGATATTACAAATGGAGCAATTCTTTGATCTCAATAATGTGCAAAACACACAAAAGGTACGTATGGAAACTTTATATTTGGAACCAAATCAGTTTGTATGGTATCAATGGCTTTGCACTGGTAAACAATTTATAACTTGGGCAATTTTTACAGAAGAATTGATAGCACATTATGAGGATACAAAAAGCAACACTTTTTTTAGCCAATTGATAAGTCTCAAACAAAAGGGTTCAATAATGGAGCACATTGAGGAGTTCCAAAAATTGAACATAAGGGTAAAAGATATTCCAGAGGAGCATAGGGTGTTAGGATATTCCGACACATAGGAAATAGTTAAGTATAACTTGGTCTAGTGTAGAGTTAGGTAAAGTGTGTTTCTTTACTATGTACTTTTGTAACTTACAATCCGACAGTCACGATATGTAGTGATCTGACGGTTCAATCTCTCCTCGGTATTATCGACACTTGATCTGTGGCTTAACACCCGATTGGTCCATGATCTCTATTTAAAGAGCATGGAGGGTCATTTGTAGGTTAACTGTTCATGAGAGAAGCTTATGTAAATTTCATTCTTTTATTAATAAATTGCCTAAAGTGGCCGCGTTGGCTCAGGCCGTGGACTGTTTCCCTCTTTGAGGGTTTTAACCACGTCAAAATACTGGTGTATTGATCTGTGATCTGTTTGTGAGCGGTGTCCTTTGGTGTTCTGTCTGAGGAACTTACCCTGTAAATTCCTACATAGGATTGATGTGTTCATAGGGTCTTTAAAGGATAATATCCAACATGATGTTCGCCTTTGGGAACCTGATTCATTAGAGAAGGCATTCAGGTTAGCAAGAAAAATGGAAAGCAAAATTATGGCAGCTAGGAAGCATACCACTCACAACTATAAGACGGAAGTGTTGTTGCCCCTAGTCTTCCACAACCTATAAGGTTGACACCTCAACAATTGGAAGAAAAAAGAGCAAAAGGGCTTTGTTACAGTTGTGATAGCAAATACACTAAAGGTCATAAGTGTGTTGAGAAGAAATTATTCTACATAGATTGTGAAGAGGAAGAAGAAAAGGAGCAAGAAAGGTCAAAAGAAGAGGATATACTCCAGGAACAAAGCCTAGATGAAGAAAAAATCAAGAAGAAAAAGGTAATAGCGTTTATTGATTCAGGAAGCACCCACAATTTTATTCATTGTAAGGTAGCAAAAGAATTGAATTGCTTCCTATATCCAGCACTAGAGTGTCAAGTGATGATTGCAAATGGAGGAAAAATAAATTGCTCTGGAAAGTGCCATAATATCAAGCTATCCATGGGAGAATATGTATTGACTAGCCCAATGCTTTCCATTCCAATGGGAGGTGCTGATGTTGTACTAGGAGTCCAATGGCTACAATCCTTGGGTACAATAGCTTTTAATTTTCAAGAACTTTTCATCAAATTTTCTACGGAAGGAAAGGAAGTTGAATTAAGGGGTATTGCAGGGAAACCAGGAAAGATAATCAACTCTAATGGTATGACAAAGCTTCTAAAAAAGGAACAAAGAGGTGTAATTGCACAATTATGTTCACTAGATGTTTCCACATCGGAATCATCTATTTCTCCAGATCTCCAAAAAGTCCTGGACAATCATTCCAAGGTATTTGAGACTCCCAAAGTCTCCCACCTATGCGTGATCATGATCATGCTATTCATCTGATTCCAGGAAGTGTTCCTCCAAACATCAGGCCGTACAGATATCCCTATGTCCAAAAGAGTGAAATTGAACATATGGTTGCAGAAATGCTAGAGGCTGGTATAATTCAACCGAGTCAAAGTTCTTTCTCTGCTCCAGTAGTATTGGTGCACAAGAAGGATGGATCATGGTGCATGTGTCCGGATTATAGGGAGCTCAACAAGCTCACTATTAAAGATAAGTTCCCCATTCCTGTCATTGATGAATTACTGGATGAATTGCATGGATCAATTTACTTCACCAAGTTGGATCTTCGTTCAGGATATCATCAAATCAGAATGAAGACTGAAGACATTCCGAAAACAACATTTAGAACTCATGAGGGTCATTATGAATTTTTGGTCATGCCTTTTGGCCTTACCAATGCACCTTCAACATTTCAAGGTTTGATGAATTCAATTTTCAAACCATTCCTTAGAAAATTTGTGTTAGTATTTTTTGATGATATACTAATCTACAGAAAGTCTTGGAAGGATCATGTTGAACATGTTGACAGGGTGCTACAACTATTGGAGGAGAAACAATTATATGCAAAAAGATCCAAATGTTTCTTTGGAGTCCAGGAGGTGGAATATCTGGGTCATATTGTATCTCATGAAGGAGTTAAAGTAGACCCTAGAAAAATTAAAGCCATTAAGGAATGGAAAATCCCCACATCCATAAAGCATCTGCGAGGATTTCTCGGGTTGACAGGGTATTATCGCAAGTTTTTTAAGAATTATGGAAGAATAGCAGCACCTCTAACAACATTATTGAAAAAAGATGCATTTTCATGGACTCCGGAAGCAACAAAGGCCTTTGAACATCTTAAAGAGGCAATGTGCCAAGCACCGGTCTTAGCTACACCAAACTTCACAAAAACCTTTATTGTGGAATGTGATGCTTCAGGAAATGGAATTGGTGCTGTTCTAATGCAAGATGAAAGACCCATTGCTTTTGAAAGTCGTCCAATCAAGGGAAAGTTTTTAAGCAAAGCTATTTATGAGAAGGAAATGTTGGCAATACTCCATGCACTTAAGAAATGGCGACCCTACCTAATGGGAAGACACTTCAAGGTAAAAAATGATCATGATAGCCTTAAATACTTTTTAGAACAAAGATTATCCTCTGAAGAGCAACAAAAGTGGGTCACAAAGATGTTGGGTTATGACTTTGAAATCATCTACAAAAAAGGGAAGCAAAATGTGGTGGCAGATGCACTCTCAAGAAAGGATGAGGATGTGGAAGCATTGTTGTGCGCCATTTCTATTATCCAACCAGATTGGATAAACGAAGCAAGGGAGGAATGGAAGAATGACGAAGAAGTGTGGGCACTTATTCGAAAGTTACAACAAGATTCCAGTACGTCTGATACATTTAGCTGGAAAAATGATTCGTTATGGTACAAAGATCGCTTATACCTCTGTAAGAATTCCCAGCTAAAACAAAAGATTCTTATGGAATTGCACACTTCTCCCTTAGGAGGGCACTCAGGATTTTTAAAAACTTACCACAGGGTTAAGAAGGAATTTTTTTGGGATGGCCTTAAATCAGATATTCAAAAGTTTGTGGCGGAATGTTTGGTTTGCCAACAAAATAAAGTTGAAACAATTAAGACAACGGGTCTATTACAACCTTTATCCATTCCAAGCCAACGTTGGGAGGAGGTTTCAATGGATTTTATCACAGGTTTACCCAAGTCTGAGGGAAAGAGTGTCATCATGGTGGTAGTTGACAAACTTACCAAGTATGCACACTTTTGTGCATTATCACATCCATTTAAAGCCAGTACAGTTTCTACTACATTTATGGAAACAATTCAAAAGCTACATGGAAACCCAAAGATTATTGTAAGTGACAGAGATCCCATTTTCACTGGAAATTTTTGGACAAAATTATTTTCTTGTCTTGGTACTCAGTTAGCTCATAGCTCATCTTATCATCCTCAATCTGATGGGCAAACTGAGATAGTAAACAAATGTTTGGAAGGATATCTTCGTTGCTTTGTATCTGATAAACAGACACAATGGGTCAAATGGTTGCCTCTGGCTGAATGGTGGTATAACACTTCCTTCCATACAACAACAAAAATGACCCCATTTATGGCACTTTATGGGTATCAACCACCATCCATCACATCATATTTAAGAGAAAATTCTAAGGTTCAGGCAGTGGAACATCACATCGAACATCAACAACAAGTCCTCCAACTCTTAAAGGATAACCTCGTGTTGGCACAGAATAGAATGAAACAACAGGCAGATCAACATCGCAGTGAAAGAAGTTTTGATGTAGGTGATTGGGTATTCCTACAGCTACAACCATATAAGCAAATGTCCCTCAAGCAAGCTAAGAAGGATAATAAATTATCACCAAAGTATTATGGTCCGTACAAGGTGTTGCAAAAGATTGGTACTATGGCATACAAATTGGAGCTTCCTGCAGCTTCTCGATTGCACCCAGTTTTCCATGTTTCATGTTTAAAGAAGGTTATAGGCGACAAGCTCCCAGTTCAAACAATATTGCCAGAACTTGACGAGGAAGGAAAAATTATATTGGAACCGGAAGCAGTCACAGAAACAAGAACTCAACAACTACGAAATCGATCAATTTCAGATTATCTTATCAAGTGGAAGAACTTATCTGCTGAAGATTCCACATGGGAGGATGAGAATTTTATACAGAAGTATCCAGAACTACTCAAGCGTTGAGGACAACACTTTTTTGAAGGAGAGGGGCATGTTGGGTCCCTATAATACTAGTGATTACCCCATTACTATTGTAGTTATACCCCTTATTAATATTGTTGTGCCCCTATTGCCCCCATATTGTTATTATTGTGCCCCATAGAATCCCTCTATTGTTATTTTGTGGCTTTATATTATTATTGTTAGGTCGGCTGGGTTATATTGTGACTCCTTAGACTCCTATATATAGAAAGGAGCTTTTGTCATTTGTATCATTCAAGAATTGTTCATTTATGTAATGTAAAGGAGGTTGCCCCCTCGAAGAGGCTGAATTCTAAGGCGTTGATCTATCTTTTCTTGAGCTGGTTTCATAACAAACCCTCAGTTGTTGTACCTGTTTTCCTAATTTGGGTTTTTCCAGGAATATTTGTTCAAAAATAACTGTGTCAAATTTATTATGTGTGTGCCAGTATTTTCTCAGATTCCAATTTATCTTCCACAATATTTAATTTTGTGAATATTGCAGTGTGATTATTTCATTGTTGTCGTAGCAATAAACTGTTAAATTAATTACGATTAGAAGAAATAATTCTAGTTGTTGCAATACGATTTCTGTAGTGAAATTTTCACATTGTCAAGGCTTGATAGAACCCACAGGTGTTGAAGAAGGCATGCTAGAATTTAGAAGAAGTTTGAGTGAAGCTTTGACTAAATTTTAATTGAGTTTAGGCCTAGAAGACACAGTAACGTAGGTTTCCAATGTAGAGGGAGTGTTATAGCCCAAAGTAAAGCAGGTTTCATGTTCAAGAGGAGCGTTATAACACCCTTCCCAAAAGGAGAGGGAGCGTCACTGCCTGTAAGTGTAGAAAAGTAAAAAACCTCCAATGAAACCATGGAATTGCCTAAGGCATTCTTGTGCAGAACGATGATTAATGTCTATTTGATCTTGTCAACGATTACCATCAACAAATCCCTTGGATTTTCCTTTGCTATTGGCAAGAAAAAGAGGCTATAAAAGGATAAGGAGACCAATCAACTAGTGTGTGCATTTGATGAGTTATTTTTCGTGAACTGTTATGGAACAGGTTTGCACCAGGGCGCAAGGAGGAGTCTAAGATCTAACTACTCAATGAGAGATATGAAGGAAACTAGCTTAAAATTATTCATTGCTTGGTTGTCCATTAATATGTGAGGTCATTTGTTTGCAGGGGTTAGAGACAATCCAAAGATCTGGTTGAAGGTTTTAACATACTATTTCACTGTAGATTTGGCTATGTGATTACAAAGATGATTGATTTGAACAGAGAGGTAGAGCTTGATTTATTATTTGCAAAGATCAAATGGTTGGTTATGTGATTGCGTAGATCTAATGCATATTAAGGAGATAGTGTGAGGTAGTGCTTGATTTGTTATTTGCAAAGTCTAAACAAATATTTACCCATGTGTTTTAGATCTCATAAATCTAATTATTGATGTATAACTTATCCTCATATTGCTTCCATATGTTGCATATACTTATGAGATTAGTTTAATGCACTGAGATATGAAGGATTAAAACTATTGTAGTTATCATTGGCTTTGTTGATTGATTGAGTCACTTGATTTGACAATGACATGTTGACCCTTTATGTTTGATCTACTGTTGTCACATTTTATATATGTTTGTATGATTAAGATTGGATGTCAATAGGCTTGTTATAAGGGAGTCATGTATGCTCATATTTTTGACAAAGAGGTTGAGTGTTGAGATCTATGTAGAGAGCCATTGGTAGGAGAGTGTTGTAGCAGAATTCTATGACTGACATGAATGTTCTGTAGGGGTTGTTTATAGTATGTCAATGATTGAATTGAGTTTATGGCAGTGTTATGAGTGATTTGTAATATGCAAGTGTATCTTCATAATGATTGTGTTTCAGAGATTGTATTTGCTGCAAAGAGGGTTTCTTGTAGTTATTTGTTGTTGATGGTTCATGAGCATGGTATGGTAGATACCTATATGGGTACTGATGGTACAAATTTATGTTGATGTTTGCCATTAATGAATATGAGCCTATTGTAGAGTTCACATGCCAAATTGAAGACCTCATGATGGTGCTACTGTGATGTGTCTAAGATCCTTTTCAAAGAAAGGCTTGATAGTGATGTTGCATATTGTCACAAATCTTGTTGAAATGTATTAGGATTGATAATAGTATCATGATGGTTGCATTGAGTTAATTGCAGAGTTATGGGGGATCTTGTTGTGTCTTATATTCAATATTGTTGAGAGTTGATTTGTTGGTGATTGCCTAGATGAGTATGGTGATGATATATGAGTATGAGAGAAGAGTTTGGCTTGGTGTTGTTGAGAAAAGGATTTGACTTGGTATTCGAAAACATTGATGAGTTTTGTTTTGAGCAGAGTGTATGGCTTGATATTTGGCATTTGGTGAATTAGAGTTTGATGACATTTATTGCATAAAGTCTGGGTTTTATGATTTATCGATAATAGCTTTATTGCAGAGTGTTTGGGAAGATTTGTTGGTTGATCAATTATTTATCGCAGAAAGGTTTTGGTATTCAGTTATTCAGATTGAGTATATTGTTATTTTTGGGTCTAGTTTGAAAATTGGATGAAACGTGGCCTACAGGGTCTGATTTGTGATTGACTCAGGTGGATCCAGTGTGAAATATTTCAAAACAAGGTCCAAAAAGGGATTGAGGGTTGGAGCCTTCAATGAGGGAGTGGCAGCTTCATTCTGGTGGTGGCTAGTAAACTTGATCAGAGAGTAGTAGCTTCCTTCCAGTCGTAGCTGGAGAAAAGAGGAGGTGGCAGCCTCCAGCAAGTAGGAGCCTGCGCATTGGTAAGAGTCTGTGCTAGTGCAAAATGTAAGAATATTTTCTTAATAAAAGAATAAGACAAAACAACAACAATGATGGTTTTTCTCATATGGGATTTCCACCCAAAAATCTGGTGTCCCTGTGTTGATGTGTTGCATTCTTGTGGTTTATATGCTCTTATGTTTAATGTTGCTCATGGTTAACTGGATATGCCTAGATCTACAACACATTACACTGCTAATGAAATAATGGATTAGATAAATTTGAAATGAAAGCATAAACTAAGTAAGATTTGATTGGGCATGAAACACTGATTCACACCCAAACCTCACCCCCTACCCCAATGAAATATGCCCTCTCCTCCCCTCTCAATATTTCTAACAACTAATTGAGATTTAGAGAAGGAGATTGTAGCTGAGTTAGAAGGATTTTAAGTGGAATATTTGGGGTTGGATTTTGGAGGTGCATAGGTTTTAATAAGAGATTTGGATGGGGCATCTTGAAGATGAGAAAACATTAGCTTGTCCTTTTGAATGATTACCCATTAGAATTGATTGTAAGACCATAATGTTTCCCTCATGGAAATAGAGATCAAAGGATGTGGTTGGAATAAAACCTTGAATACATTAGCCATAAGAATGAATTTTCCAAAATGAGCTGCTAAATACTGTTAGTTTGACAACGAATTAGTAACTTTAGGTAAAATGTAAATAGACAGTTGTATACCGAATAATTAGTTATGTAACGATAGTTGGTGATATAAAACTATCAAATGCCCATGAAATGTAGTGCGGAGAATCATTGTTGAATAACACATTCAGTTTCTAATTCAGTTTCTTATCTTGGTTATTCATCCTTGAGTTTCTTGTTTTCTTCATTATTTCACTTATTCATCCTACAAGTGGTATCAGAGCTCCGAGGGCGTGAAAGGCTGTCTGTCTGTTGTGAATAAAGCGGCTGTACCACCTGCGTGACTGTGTCAAGCCTGCGTGAGGCTGAAAGACCTGCGTGACTGTGTCAAGCCCTGCGTGAGGCTGAAAGACCTGCGTGAGGAGTTTTTCAGTGCTGCGTGTTAAGCTGGTGGCTGTTAAGCCCTGCGTGAGGCTGCTTTCAGTGCTGCGTGTTATATATAAAAAAAGGCACAGAGCTGGTGGCTGTCAGAGTGTGAGGTTGCGTGAGGAGTTTTTCAGTGCTGCGTGTTAAGCTGGTCGCTGTCAAGCCCTGCGTGAGGCTGCTTTCAGTGCTGCGTGTTATATATAAAAAAAAGGCACAGAGCTGGTGGCTGTATCAGAGCGTGAGGTTGCGTGAGGTTGAAGTGTTCAGAACCTGCGTATAAAGACCAGAAACCAGAACGCTGTTTCTCCTGCGTCTGAAGACCAGAGTGTGGGCTGCTTTGCGTGCAAAGAAAACCCCTGAGTCTGCGTGAGGTATACGCTGGGAAGGTGTGACCTGTATTTGCCAGACATTCGCTGACTACTCTGCGTGCTGTCAGGATTTCGATCAGCAAAAGAAATCCGGGTATTTTTTTTTTTTTTTTTAAAAGGAAATTTTTGTTTCAGAAATTGTTTTGAATACAGTGGTGAATGTGAGATAGTGAGGAAAAGAAGACAGTTTTTTTTAAAGGAAAGGAGAAAAGAAGTTTTTTTTTTTAAGGGTTTTCTTTGAATTGACAAAAACAAAGGTTTTTCCCTGAAAAATATTCAGAATTTAAAAAAAAAAAAATTGAAGTAGGGAGAGTTACAACAATTGGGAAATCCTTGGTTGGCATTTGAATTTTTTTTGGAAGAAGAAAATTGAAATATTTTTTTTAAACCCTAGACTGAAGATTGAAAGTCTTAGAAAATGGCCAAGATGTCGAATGCAAAATTCGAGGTGGAGAAATTCACCGGAAAGAGCAATTTTGCTCTTTGGAAACTGAAGGTTAAGGATCTGCTTGTGCAACAAGGGTTGCACAAGGCATTGGATGGGGTAACTAAGAAACCTGCAACCATGACTACTTCAGACTGGGAGGACTTGGATGCCCGAGCTCTCAGTACCATCTGGTTATGCCTAGCGGATGAAGTTCTCTTCAACATTGTTGAAGAGACTATGGCGTCAGGATTGTGGGAAAAACTTGAAAACCTCTATATGACAAAATCATTAACCAACAGAATTTATCTGAAACGACAGTTATACAGTCTTCGAATGAAAGAAGGTTCAAGCGTTGCAGAACATTTGAATGTTTTTAATACACTAATTTTTCAATTAACAGATATGGAAGTCAAAATACAGGAAGAAGATAAATCCATAACCTTGCTGTGTTCTCTGCCTGAATCATGGGATCACTTCGTAACTTCAATCAGTTTCAGCTCTGCTGATTCTTTGAAGTTTGAATCAGTCGTGGGAGCTCTTTTGTCTGAAGAAGTACGAAGGAAATCCAGCACTGAAACAGCTACATCAGAAGCCATGGTCGCTAGAGGACGCTCAAAGGAAAGAGGAGAAAAACCAAGGGGGTCTTCCAGGTCGAAATCGAAGGGCAAGAAGTGTAAGGCAAAATGTTGGAACTGCGGTAAAGTTGGACACTTGAAGAAGGACTGTTGGAAACGGAAGGAATTCGAAAACCCAAAGAACGAAGCGAATCAGGTCGATTCAGGTATGATAGACGAAGTTTTATCTGCTGAAGAATTATGTATGATAGATGAAACTTCACCTGAATGTAATGTCTCTCAGAGTTTTGATAGCTGGCTGTTAGACTCTGGTGCTTCGCATCACATGTGCCCACATAGAAATTGGTTTACCTCGTATGAAAATGTAAACGGTAGTTCTGTGTTTATGGGTAACAATGTGTCATGTCAGACTGTTGGGATGGGAGATATCAGGATTAAGATGTATGATAACACAGTTAGGACATTAACTAGTGTTAGACATGTACCTGATTTGAAGAAAAATTTAATCTCTTTGGGAGTGTTGGATTCAGATGGTTATAAGCTTACAGGTCAGGATGGCGTATTGAAAGTCTTTAAAGGAGCCCTTGTGGTTATGAAGGCAGAAAAGGTCAGAAATCTTTACAGGTTAAAAGGAAGTACTCAGGTCAGTGAAGCAGCGGTTGCGTCAGAAAAGGAAGAAGCAGGTACTCGTCTGTGGCATCAGCGTTTGGGTCATATGAGCGAGAAAGGTCTTCATATACTGATGAAACGTAAATCTCTTCCAGGTCTGAAATCCTTGAATTTAGATTTCTGTAAACATTGTGTGTATGGAAAACAGTGTAAACAGAGATTTAAAGTTGGAAATCATAATAGTAAAGATGTTTTAGACTACATTCATTCTGATATGTGGGGGCCTTCCCCTGTTGTGTCATATGGAGGTGCATTGTATTTTTTAACGTTCATTGATGATTACTCCCGTAGAGTTTGGGTCTATATGCTAAAAAGGAAAGCTGATGTATTAAATGTCTTTAAACAATTTAAAGTAATGGTAGAGAAAAGAACAGGCAAATCTATTAAATGTCTAAGAACTGACAATGGTGGTGAGTTCACTTCTGTTGAATTTGAACAATACTGTAAGGATGAGGGCATCGTTAGACACAAAACTGTTGTTTATACTCCTCAGCAAAATGGTGTTGCTGAGCGTATGAATCGGACTCTTATGGAAAGAGCCAGAAGCATGATTAGCAATGCTAACTTGCAAAAGGAGTTGTGGGCAGAAGCCGTATCTACTGCTTGTTATTTAGTTAACAGATCACCTTCAGTAGCAATTGATTGTAAAATTCTTGAAGAAGTTTGGATAGGTCAGTCTTGTGACTATTCACAGTTGAGGATATTTGGCTGTGATGCTTATTCTCTTATTCCGAAAAATCAGCGTTCAAAATTAGATCCAAAGTCGAAATGTTATGTCTTTGTTGGATATGACTATGCAGTGAAAGGATATAGGTTGTGGGATCCTACATTGCAGAAGATAGTCATTAGTAGAGATGTAACATTTGATGAATCCTCTTTGTTAAAATCAAATGTTGAAAGAATTGAACAGGAACAGGTATCGCCGAGTCAACGAGTTCAGTTGGAGGCTAGACCTTTCGGTGACAGTCGAAAGGAAGGAGAGACTTCTGGAGAAAAAGGTGTTGAAGACACAAAGGAAGCCGTTGAAGCTTGTGAACCAGTGCAAGTTTCTGAACCAGTTCAGCAACCAGTCGCTCTGAGAAGGTCTACAAGGGAAAGGAAAACTCCCAAAAGGTATGAAGATTCTGCTTCATCTTTTGCTTTGATTATTGAAGATGGGGAACCTTCTTGTTATCAGGAAGCAGTAGATGATACAGATAGCAAGAAATGGAAAATGGCTATGGAAGAAGAAATGGACTCCTTAGCCAAGAACAATACCTGGGATCTTGTAGAGCTTCCTGAAGGGGGAAGTGTTGTTGGATGTAAATGGGTCTTCAAGCTGAAACGGAAAGTTGATGGTAGTATTGAAAGGTATAAGGCGCGACTGGTGGCAAAAGGGTATTCTCAGGTTGAAGGTATAGACTTTCATGAGATTTTTTCTCCAATTGTAAAACTTGTTTCTATACGTACTGTGTTGGCACTAACTGCGTTGCTTAATCTTGAGTTAGAACAGTTAGATGTTAAAACAGCTTTTATACATGGTGATTTGAACAAAGAGATATATATGGAACAACCAGAAGGTTTTGTACGAGGTCGCAGCAGAAGATTAGTTTGCAAGCTCAGGAAATCATTGTATGGTCTGAGGCAGTCTCCCAGACAATGGTACAAGAAGTTTGATTCCTTCATGGTGAGCCAGAACTTTATAAGAAGTGAGTATGATCATTGTGTGTACTTCAAAAGTTTCAATGGCATATTCATTATCTTAGCTTTATATGTTGACGATATGCTTATTGCAAGCAAAAGCATGGAAGAGATCAACAGGGTAAAGGTTCAACTCTCTAGGACGTTTGATATGAAGGATCTTGGAGCAGCAAAACATATCTTGGGCATGGAGATACACAGAGACAGGAAAAATGGTAAGCTTTGGTTGTCACAGCAGAAGTATGTGGAGAAGGTACTTGAAAAGTTCTCTATGAATAATGTGAAACCTGTTAATGTTCCTTTAGCTTCCCATTTTAAGCTTTCTTCGGTTTTGAGTCCTAGAGCTGATGAAGAAAAGCAGTATATGTCTCATGTATCATATGCAAACGCTGTAGGCAACTTAATGTATGCGATGGTATCTACAAGACCTGACATTTCACATGCAGTTGGAGTTGTCAGCAGGTTTATGGCAAATCCAGGTAAAGAACATTGGCAAGCAGTGAAATGGGTGCTTCGATATCTAAGAGGCACAAGTGGCCATTGCATCGTCTTTAATGGTAGTGAAGGATCAGTCTGCGGATATGTACATGCTGACTATGCAGGTGATTTGGACAAAAGAAGATCTACTACAGGTTATGTCTTTACTCTTGCAGGTGGAGCAATTAGTTGGATGTCAAAGCTTCAAGAAACAGTTGCGTTGTCCACTACCGAAGCTGAATATATAGCTGCTTCAGATGCCAGTAAAGAAGCAATTTGGTTAAAGGGTCTGCTCGATGAGATTGGAAGAACGCAAGAGAAAGTGAATGTACTTTGTGACAGTCAAAGCGCTATTCACTTGGCTACAAACCCTGCCTATCAAAGCAGAACCAAGCACATTGATGTAAGGTATCATTTTCTGAGACATGTGATCTATGGCGGAAAAGTAGCTCTTAAAAAAGTCCATACACGAGAAAATTGTGCAGACATATTCACAAAGCCAGTTACAGTAGAGAAGCTGCGATGGTGTTTAGCTTCTCTTGGCTTGCAGGAAAGATGATGAATGGGAAAATTGTTGTCAAGGTGGAGTTTATTAGTTTGACAACGAATTAGTAACTTTAGGTAAAATGTAAATAGACAGTTGTATACTGAATAATTAGTTATGTAACGATAGATGGTGATATAAAACTATCAAATGCCCATGAAATGTAGTGCGGAGAACCATTGTTGAATAACACATTCAGTTTCTAATTCAGTTTCTTATCTTGGTTATTCATCCTTGAGTTTCTTATTTTCTTCATTATTTCACTTATTCATCCTACAAATACAAAGGTGTTGAAGATCCAAGAGGATTTAAAGATCTTTTTATTTTTTTATTAGTTTTTTGTTGCTCTTGCACTTGGAAAAAATCTATTCATAGTCTAATTTCTGAATATGGTTGCAATTATCTGAAGTTAATTTAATTGTTTTAAACAAAACTTTCTCCAAGTCTACCTCTGCACATTAAGGCACAAGAAAACTTACCTACCTTTGGCTATGACCTATCAACGCAAATTCCAAAAGTATTTTCTATGGATCTAAACAAAATTCATTATTCCAGCAAAATAATAAATTACAGTAGCTAGATGATCTCATAAAATTATTTCTCCCTATTAAAATATATTCAACATACCGATATTGTTGAAAAGCACTGCTAGATATATATAACAGAGATTATTAAAAGAAACTTTCTGTAAAATCCATTGAGAAAACACAATATCCAAAGCAAAGGGATTATTATTACAAGAGTTCAGACTTGCCAGACTGATGGATCTGCGTCCTCTGAATATGTATGAACAAGCGGTTCTTCTCGTCAACTGATTTCGGGCCTGTAATACCATGAAGCAATCTGAAGTTGACATATCAATTACAAGAGCCTAAATCCTTAAATCCTTCTTTTCTGTCCCAACAATTTCGTAACACACCTAATACACCTTCAAGACATGCATTCAGTAATATTATTGGCCTGCTGTCATGAAGATAAAACTTCTCCCTTGATCAATCTTAGGTTTCACTCTCACGTATTTCTTAAATTTATGGATCCATGTATTTACATAAACTGTCCCAACCATTTGACTTGTGGTCGGACTATAAAACAACAGAGGAAAGGTAAACGTTAGCAGTATATATAGAAAGCTGGAATATGTGACAGAAAGGGGCAATGGATATGAATCATAAGCAGGTTCCCTTGTATCCATGGACTTTCTGTTTAGGTTTCGTCCGAGAGTTTTCCTCTGTTCAACAATGCTTTGAATATGTTTATGCAATCGGAAAAGCCCTTGTCTCTGAATCTGAGAATCACATACAGAACAATACCGAAACCAAATCCCAGGGCAGCACTGGATCCAGTGAGCGAAACAGCAGTACACATGAGCATGACAAATGAGTCCAGCTTAGAATTCATGTCCCTACAAGCCATAGCCAGCTCAATACCAGAAAAGAGCAGCAATACACCCAACAGCCCAATTGGGAACTGACTTAGGATTTTCACTAGTTGGCTTCCTAGAATCAACCCCAAAACCAGTTTTCCAGTTCCAAGAATTGCTACAGATGCCCCACTCCTGGCCCCAAACTTATATTGCCCAGCAAGGCCACCTGCTCCATGGCAAACAGGCATTGCCCCGAACCAACACCCTACTAAATTCATTATCCCCACACTCACAGACACAGAAGTTGCAGTCACTTCCTTGTTGGGAAACAGGTCAGATGACAATTTGCAGACAGCAATCACAGAATTAAGAATGGAGAGAGGGATTTGGGGTATTGCAGCTCTGACAAAGCCTATTTTCCAATCATGCCTTGAAATCCTGATCAGTTGGGGCTTGGATGGGCCTAATTTTAGATGTCTGAGAACACTGGGCTTGCGCAAAATTGCAAAAACAATGCCGAGAACAAAAACAATGAAAGCAGATGGTAGTGCATACAGAATTCTCAAATTCCAGAGCGATTTTCTTGTGTCAGGGGTATCTTTTCTTGGCGCAGCAACACTTGAAGGGATTGAAGCATTTGGATTCTCTTCAGTCCTTTGTCTTGAATCATCACCAGAGCCATTGACAAGCACAATGAAGCACAGACAGATCAGAGCCAACAGAAGTCCATCCAAGCCCAACCAAGGCCTTGCATTCCCAGACTTATTCTTCGCCAAGTCCTGATTGTTCCTTATGTATTTCACTGCAGTGAATGCAAAGGACAGTCCCTGTGATAGCTGCACACCCCGGATCACTGGAAGAGGAATGATCCTATAAATAAGGCCCATAAGGCCTGTGACTCCCAGGACCAACAGAGTTCCTGCGGTGCAAATCCCTGCCGCCATTATCTGTGGAATGGTCAAAAGTTTTCCTTCACTGATTGCCACCGCAGCAATGGACTTCATGGGCTGGACCGGCATGGGAACTCCGAAAAGCATGCCTGTGATGATGTTGTAGACCCCTGTGAATATTAATGTGGTGCCCAAATCGAGTCCGTTTACCAATGTGAGAGCAATTACAATGGGAATGAATGTACCCAAGTCTCCCAACGATCCATTCACCTCTGCCCATCTTGCTTTAAAATGCAAATTGCTCTTCAATCTTTCCCAGAATCTTCTGTAACTTGGCTCTGGGAATTCTGATGGGTACTCACAGTCATTTTTGACAAGGATTTGTCTATCTCCACCACTTTCTTGAAATTTTGCGTCGGAACCCAATGGATTTTGCTGGATTTCCAGTGACATATCTACAAACTTGTTAGCTACTGATCTTAGCAATACAGATTCTCAAACTGAGAAGCCTCAAGGATATAAAAGTATCATATGATAGTAGTTTTATTGTTTGCAGTAGAATTTATAAAGATCTACAAGCACCACACAGTGGCTTTTCCTTCATTGACTTGGCCCTTGATTACAAAGCAGAGCCACTTAATTCAAAAATTTAATGACGTCCATACATTGTCCACTTAAAGCTAAAAATCTAATGATTAAAGTATATATTCATTTTATATATCAATTGCATTCAGATTTATTCATCACATATCAATTGCCTTCAGGTTTATTGATCACATATCAATTGCTTTCAGGTTTATTCATCACATAGCCGCCAATTTTTCTTGCAATAATAAGACAGAAACATTAAATTTTGAGAGTCAACTTACAGGTAACGCTCAACGATGGCATTTGTACGTATCTCCCCTGAAATATGGCGGCCATTCGCATCATGCATCGCCATTTTTATACGCAATGGACCTTCCATCTGTCATATTCTAAATCTTAAAAAATTTATTTTCCTGTCATCGTCATTGTACTTCATTATTGTTTTAACCATGGCCTAGAGTGGAAAGTATCAAATAGAATTTATAAAATAAAAAATGGAATTCTCAATCTACGGTTTAATGGGTGGCCTTACATTGGTAGACATTTTGAAAGCAATAACATTTAATTTATGTCTCTCTGAAAAAAACATTTAATTTATGCACTTTTTTATTAATTTTATAAATATGGATATTCTTGTAGTTGGATATTTATTGTTATTTTTATAGATATTATAATTATAATTTAAATATATATATTTTTAAATGTTCACTTATCTAATTGATTAGGAGAGGTTGTAGTATTTATATATATATATGAGAGAGATATTATGATGATGAAGAGGTATAATTAATATATTGATTTATGATTATAATTTATGTGTTAATTTGTTTTTTAATGATTAAAAGAAATATTTTTTGATTTATTTATGTTGATTTATACTTAGTGTATTAATGTAATGTTATTGAGGTATTAATTTATTTGTTTTGAAGAATGACAAAATATATATTTATTATTTTGAGATTTATATTGGTTTAAGTTAGATGTTACAAGTAATCTAAATAAATATTAATAAGGTGGTGGAAATCACATTCTTGGAAAAGGACTTTTCAATAAAAAGTGTAAGTTTATTTTATGATCTTGTAAGGCATACGATTGAGAATTATTAATCTAAAATTTTTAATTATTGGTTCATAAATTAATTTAGGGTGAAAGACCTAAGGGGTAGGCTTTAATTAATAAAGTCTTAATTTATAATCTCAATGTTCTTAATTTTAACCTTAATCTCCCCCTAAACTTATCAAGGTGTGTTAAATGATTTTAGAAGGGGGTTGAACAGGGGGATTGGAAAATAATAGTTTTTCTTGGAAAAACATTGTTACTTATGGGAAAACAGAAAAGAGGAAAATTATCACTAAGGAGGAAGGTTGGATGATGGTTGTTTCCTTGAGAAAGAAGAATTGTTATTGATTTATTATTAGTGGGAGCAACTTGAAAACTACTTCAACATCAATTGATTGGGTAAGAGGATGTTTTGGGTGTACCTAATTTTAGGGAGGTACTTAGGCTCAATGTTGAACTTGGACACTTGATAGAAGGAAGAACTTCACTATTTGAAGTACTATGGTACAAAGAGTAAGAGCTCAAGTTTTCTTGCGCACCATAACCTTGAGAGTTATGGTGGTGCTAAAACCAATGAGCTCTCCATCACACAATTGTTTTATTTAATTGGACTTTTGTGACTTATTGATGCCATTTGTTACACAAAGTTTATTTATTGAGTAGGAGACTTAGGGGGTGTTTTCCTTTGTTCTCATTAAGCTTAAGTCTTGCGGGGGCCATCACCTTGTTTAGACAGTGCTTCAATGAGAGACTTAGGAAGTGTTTCCTTTGGTTCTTATTGAGTTTAAGTCTTGCTTGGGGGACATTAGGTGGTTTTAGATGGTGGATTAGTTTTCCAGAAAGCCAACCATTCTAATCATTCCATTTCTAATGTATTGTAAATTGATACTTGAACCAACTTAAAAAGATTTGAAGGGAGATTCCATCAAATAACAACCCTTTTGTTTACAAAGTGGTATCAAATCACCCAAATTTTTGGAGTGGGTACTTCTAGAGAATATATATTTTGGGAATTAGGTAAAGTATAATGGACGCCAAAATCAATTATGAGGAAGAATCCAATATATATAAATGAATTTGCATTTAAAAAACAGAATTTAAAAAAATAAATATTATTATTTGCTTGTTAATTAATATTTTATTTTTTTAATTATAAATATTAAATTAATTAATTACATTTATAGTGTGGTATTATTGTTTAAAATTAATTACATTTTAAAGTAGTTATTATTATACAATTTTATTTTTAATATTTATGGAAATAATTATTATTACACATTTTTTTTTAATAGTTATGGAATTAAAATTCAGGGGAGGTAAGAGTTGGGGTTAGTCTTTAGCCTGAGAAGGATAGTATGCGTGTAGAATATTTAGACCTAGTTTGGTGATTTAGAATCTAAAAACTTCCAAAAGTGATTTTAGGCATCCAATCACACTTTTCGTAATCCTATAATAGATATCAACTCCTCAAAGTTGTTCGGCACACTCAAAAAATTCCAACACTACTTGAAAATCACCTCAATCATAATTCACTTGCAAAAGTTGTGCCCCCTATAGGTTGTCACATACCTATACGAATATAATTACACATGTAAATTTTTTTTTTGGTGTAATATAAATATCGACAGCAATTACATATAGGTGTATCTCTGCATTTGTTATAACGTAGGTTTCCACTATTCTTGATTAATATATTTGAACATTAATTTTGGCTGCCACAACCATGTATTCGGCCTAACCCAAAGGCAATTACATTATGGCGGCAGGTATAGATTTCCATAACCTATGGACTGGTGTTAACGTGGCTGTGATTATCAATCTTGTCATTTTAATGTTTCAAATCGGTGTTGACTTTGGGATCTGGCAATACCATCGTGGGACATTTGGCAGCAATGTGGAGTCTCCCCTGTCCGGTTCACGTGACGGTGGCATGGCCACGACACTTGGGCTTTCCCGCGCCTTCCTCCTTGATTACATCGCCCTCATCGACGGTGGGTATGATCTATGAGAGATCGAGGGTTAATACTACGCCACGTCTCTGTCTCTGGCAGGTAGGGTATATACAGATCTTTTTTCCGGTTTCTTCGCGATTATTCTTTTGCTCCGCGTCCATCAGCTTCCTCTGCCCTCACGACAAAGGGTTTCCTGTGCCATTGCGCCCCGAGGCCACTGTAACTTCGAGTTCTTACCCTCTTACAGCAAGATTTCTCCACATGGAGTCCCAGTCCGGGCCTAGCCAGGTAAATGTTCACAATTTAAAGATTTGTTTTTCGATTTGGTGTTTTAATGAACTCGGATTAACGCCGGATCTGTTACTTGCCAGGTATGAGCAACTTCTCTTGCTCCGATGGATCTGGAAGAGCCCTGCCATCAAGGACCGCCGAGCTTCCAGGTACTTAACTGATATCAGGGTTTGGTTTTTATGACTGTTGCATCGTTATCCCTCTCGGTTTGTCAGAGGTTTGCTCTAGCTTAAGGATGAGACCCCAACCTGAACATATCTGGTTGGCCGCAGGTATACAAAGACCTGGTCTCGTTCCGGCTATAAAGTCTTGGGGTATTTACGGCACCATCTCTTGTATGAAGATCTGGGTTACTACCCTGCCTTCTGTAGCTTTAGGTTCTATTTGTTTTACTTAAATCGATGTATAATCCTGAATATGCTGGTGGCTACGGCCGTGAGTTTAGATGTTGGCAGTATTCGGTTTACTGAACTATGAACCTCTGCGAATTCTCAGTTTTATGAATTTTCATACTTCTGTATATATTTATATGCTTGTTAATTTTCTCGGACACGAGTTGAATATAGCCTATTTTATATTACACAGGTTTGATGGTTGCTCTGTTGCATATATTTGTTATCTGGTTTCAATCCGGTTATTCGCATGTATATTTGGTTGCACCCGTTAAGGGTTTGTGCTTATACCTAGGGTTTGCTCATGCACCCTGGCAGCAAGCGGTCACGCCCGCATCTGACCCTATAGATGTATGGGTGACCTGCGATGCCTTCCGAGGTTGGAAACCCTTATGGCTGTAACTTGCTTAATGGTTATTGTCAAATTCAGAATTCCTCGTTCTCTTGTTTACATACTGTCAATGTATCTGAATCTTATTTCTTTGCTTATCGAAGCGTTATTTTCCACAGTTCTTACAGAATAATACCGTCTTTACGGCTCTACTCAATGTAATCGAGTTCTGTTACTTCTGAATGTATTTCGTTATCTATATTCGGCGTTTACATTGTCTCAAAGACGACTGTCGTTTTTTTAATATGAATTTCAGGTCTCTTTTATGGATGCTGCACATATTATAACTCTATTCTCCTCACAGTCTTTAACTATTACGATGTTTAAGCTGCCGTTGCTACGGCTTGCTAGAACCCTCATGGGTTAGCTGAATCGATTTTCCAGTTTTCAATGTTTAATATTGTTCGTCCTTGGTCATACATGATTCATGTTCGTCTTTAATATTCAGTGGCTGTAAGGGAAGGTATTCGCTCATTCGAGCCGAATAGGTTCGAGCCTTATCGGTTTATTTAGGCATGGCTATGCCGACCAGGATATGGTCAAGATGAGGGTAACTCCTCATCCGCTTCAGATATAACTGTTTCTTGTAACCCATCCTTAATACAGAACCGGGCTATCATTTATTTCTACAGACTGTTCTGTCTTCGTCTTTCTTTATAGTTATTAGTGGACAGTCCCTAAATTGTTAGTCCTCTGAGTTCTACAGCACTCTAAAGTATAACATTTCTTACATGCAGAAACATATATGCTTCTTGCTTACCGATACTGTAATATGTTCTGCTAGTTTACCGATAGCTGTAATCTTTGTATATTAGGTTCACAGTTTACTAACTAGGCTGGCTCAGCCTGTCTATAGACACACAATGTTCACTTATGTCTAAATAATTACAACTGTCCAATACTCATTCTCGTTCTGTCTTTGCTTCTGTTTAGATAGTATTACTTATACTCTACTTACTATCTGTAGCTATAGTAAACTGACAGTAACAGCTACCTTTACCATTTACACAGACAGCCTTGGAAACATAAGGGTCAGATACTTACCTGATCTGCTCGGACACGGTGAGTCTGGCTTAGTCTCCTGTCTAGATCTGTGTAAAGCTTGATATCCTCCCAACCATGAGATCAGTCTCACAAGACCTGAATCTCCCCCCAAGCTTCTGCTTACCGGATCACCATCCTCAGTAAGCCAGCACTGTGTGCTTGACTATCTGGTCCTTACCAGACTTAGTCCAACCAGTTCTTTTCTTCTTTCTGTTTTTCTCTTTTTGTCTGTCTCTACAGCACAAAAAAGAAAACCATTCACCCCTTCCTTTTTCCTGGAAATCTTTCCAGTTAAGGAAGGTGGTTACTTTCAGTTCTAATAACTGTTTTCCCTTTTGGGAAGCTCAATGCTCTTGAGTAATTCTTTAAACACTGCTTTAATGCATAATTCAAATCAACAAATTACTCTTTAAAAGAAAATAAGTTCTCAATATCATTCAGTTTTTACTGCAGTAACTTTTTTAAACAATTACATTTACTTATCTTATTGACCATTGTGGCACTGAGCGGATGCCACATCAATCCCTAGTACTCAAACAAGTGGGGCTATTGTTGTGATGATTTTAGAAAATGTTCTAGAGGATCAAAAATCATAATATTGGTTGATGGTTGAGGCATGCAGAAACTTGAACCTTAATCCTAACTATAAATGACTTTGAAGCTATGTCAAATAATGGGACACTTATTGATAGTACATTAGGTAATGTTGGCATTATGGCTAATGTGTTGTCCTTGATGTTGACCTAGGTGTCAACTTGGATTGTTCTCTTGTATGACACTCTTGTTACATTATGTCATCATGATCTTGTCACACTATGACTTTATTGATAAATGTGCAGAATTGGTGTGCCTATCTAAGTCATGGATGAAGGTTGACTATTAATGATTGGAGAGGAATTGCAGGAGTCTTGATGATTGCATATGAGTTGTAAAAGGTTACACAGGGCTTGTAACAATTGCAAAAGGATGGACAAAGTTTGTAAATGCTTGAAAGTAATGAAAATTGATGACAGATAAGGTGATTGGTTGAGGAAGGTTTATTGATTATTAGAGAGGTTGATGAGGTTGTTGGGATGTTATTAAGACTTGTCAAGGCTTGGACAGGTCCTACCGGTGCTGAAGAAGGCATCCTAGAAGTGGAGGAGCTTTAACTAAAGTTTGATTGAGTTTTAGGTTTAAAAGACACGGCAACACAGGTTTCTAACGTAGAGGGAGCGTTATATCCTAGGGTAACATATATTGCATTTTCAAGAGGTGTGTTATAATTCCCTTCTTGAAAGGAGAGGGATTATTATTGCATGTAAGGGTAGAAAATTAAAATAAAAAACCTTCGGCAAAACCATGGAATTGCCCAAAGTATTCTTGTGCGGAAGGCTGAGTAATGTATATTTGATCTGGTCAAAGATTACCATAAAAAAATCTGTAACACCATCCTCCCACATCTACCCAAGTAATCGGCCAACCAAGGTAAATATGTGACGAGAGGCTACTATCATTAGATTAAGCCTCCTATGTGGCCTTAAGGAAGTGGAATCGACGAAAAAAAAAAAACATACAGACCTTCCACATCAGCTACAAGACTCCTAAGAACCATCCCAACCACTCAGGTAGTTAGCCCTTGGGTCCCACTAAATTTTTTAACCACTTGACCTCTGGACGCACTCATCCTATAGACCTGCCAGCGTCCAGTGACTATTTTGCTCAGTGTTGTGCCAGCGTCCTAGGGATTTGAGCCACTTTTTCAGGCCCAGAGCCCAGGCCACTGCTCAAAATTGAATGACACCTTCATGACAATAAGATAACAGGGAAACATTGATGCAAAAGTAAATACTTGAACAAGCCCTTAACCAGACCCCGACTAGCCATGACAAGAATTTTGTCAAACATATCACAAATATGTAATTGATCCAAGTGGATATTGGTGGCCACCTGCCTATTCCACTTGGATCCCCAATGTTGTCTCTTTTAGTTTTCCAGTTTCCTTAATTGTAGCACAGTTTACTATTTTTGGCAGTTTTTCAGGTCCTGAACTCCTGGAGCTATTTTAAGGCCCTAAACGGCGTTTTTTGTTGGAAATAATGAGAGGGGGGTGAATCAGTATTTATTTTCAATTGTTACTTTTACCAATTAGATCACTTATATTTAGAATGCAAAATGAACAATACGAATAAACTCTTTTATTAATACTGTCTTTACTATGAATTAAGTACAATTTATATAGGGCTCCACCCTAGATGAAGACACTGATCTTCAATCTCCTAGGCTCCAACCTGTTGCCAAGCACCAAATTAGACTTTAGTGAGGCTCCGACCTCTAGAGCTTTGACCCTATCTTATCCAAGGCACCAACCTTGAGTTTAGGAGAACCAACTCCAAGGACACCGATCCTACAGCTTTGCTTTGTCAAGATATGTTTGGTTTCACAGCTCCCAAAGTATTCTTCACCGAGCCCTGTCAATCTTCAGTTATCCCTTCACTTAGTCTCCACGTCACATTATCAATGAAAACCTTAAATTATAAGGTGTCATCATTGTTCTTCATGGTACCTAATCAAAATCTCCAAGGCCACCTCATGATGACATCAACGACGCATTATGATCTTCAATACAACACTTCAATGTGTCTTCAATGAATTGCACCAAGTTATGCACCAACTCTAATAATAGTTCTGCACCTTCTTCAAATCTGGTCCAAGGTCAGTTCCAAAGATTACTTTAGGTTACCTCCAAAGGTTTGCACCAAAGTTTGCACCATGACTTCTACACTGCTCCAAGTTCAACACCAGATTACCTCAAGACTACCGGACCACTGTTTCACCAACACTTCAGCACTAGATTGTGACAATTCTTCTTTACAGATATCCTTGCACCACACTACACCAGACCATTGTTTAAATTGTTCCAATAATTCTGCACAAGGATTTATACACCATAATGCACCATTTATTATGCACCTTCTTCATCAATTCTGCACCAATGTTCTTGCACCACATGTCACTAGTACTTCACCAACACTTGTTCACCACAACTCACCAATTTTGCACCATCTATTCAACAACAATATTCTTGCACCATGCTGCACCAGTACTTCACCAACACTTCTTCACCACAGCTCACCAATTATGCACCATCTATTCAGCAACAATATTCTTGCACCATGCAAGTGCCACATGTCCAAGCCTTAGTCTAAGCCTTTCTCAAGGTAGTTGGCTGAGCCCTTCAAGGATAACTGTCTATTGTCCAAGATTCAAAGGTTCGAGTATAGTCAATATTCACTGTGAACTTATCATTGGTCTGAGCTCTTGTGGCCTTCATACAAGTTTGAGCCTTCAACTAAGTCCAAGCCACCACAATGATAACAGTTCTCTGTAATTTTGAGCTAAAGGACCGAGCTCCTCTCCACACAGGTCTAAGTCTTTTTAAACACATGCCCAAGCCTGAATTAATAATCAAAATCCTAGCCTTGAGATTGTCACTAAGTCTGAGGCTTTGATTGTTCACAAGTTAAGCTACATGTCTATGCTTCAATAACTAGTCATTGTACCAAGCCCTCTCAAAGGTGACTGCCCCTCTGTCCTGAAGTCTGCACCAAGTTTGAGCCTTCAATCACATATGTGCTTACATGTCCAAGCATTAATATTCCCACACTACCCATAGATCCGAGTTAATGAGGTAAGGTCTGGCAGTTGTCCGAACTCCAAATGTGACTGGGATTCAAGCCTTAATATTCCCACATTACCCACAGATTTGAGTTAATGAGGTAAGGTCTAGTAGCTATCCGAACTCCAGATGTGACTAGCATTCAAACACTAAGTTGTAATATGCAATCCGAGGTTCACAACAGGTGTACAAACAAGTCTCAAGTTCGAGGATAATTTATCACTGAAATTGCCCAACTAAAATTCTTCTTGGCCTCTTTCTTCCTTCTCTGATATTCTTCTTCTCCTTGGCCTCTATTCTTCTTTTTAATTGATCACCGAAATCTGATCCTAAGAAATGAAGTCTGAAACCTTATTTATATTTATTTCATTCTTTGAAGAGAGGATGTGACTATTGGAGAATGAGAGGTGACAAATGTATGTTAACTTAGGTCGGCTTACAATAAAATTATATATTTCTCAATCTTAAAAGTTCATTTTCTCTTCAACTACTAGGAGTTTTAGGTCAAGTGAGGGCTCATTAGAAAGGGGAAAAAATCATCTTCAAGATGGTGAAGGAACCAATGTGAAAGGATGCCTCCAAGGTGTCAAAACGTATATTTCTTTGTGACTATTTTTGAATTTTTGTACAGACCTTGGGAATAATATTAATGGATCTAGAATGAGGGTTATCATCAAAGGTATCACCATTCATGTCATCATCAAGTGTAGTATCCATCAAGGGTAAGGACATCATATTGTTAGGGAAAGGGCTTGTATATTAGGCACATAATTGGTACTTAAAGTCTAGATCATTATGAGCATCAATCAAGGAGGGATTGTCATCATAGGCACATGATTGTGACTTAGGATATACATCAATCTATTATGTTTAGGGTGTCATGGGCATCTTAGACCAGACTTCTTCAATAATGGTTTGACATCTTCATAATGTAAGGGCAACCTCTAGCGTTTTCATGATATTCATTGAAATCATGAGAATATTTTCCATCTCAAATAATGTCATATTGACATCAATGACAACCTAGATTAACAATTTCCCCCTTTTTCATTGATGGCAATATTCTTTTGCTTCCAACATTCTCTCCCCCCTTGATATTAATGCCAAACGGGGTGCCCAAGTACTCCCTTTGTCAAGCTGCTTCTCTTCTTCATGAATAGTAGATCTTCGTGGTTATGTTACTCCCCTTGTCGTGGTGCTCTTCTTTCTGGCAATGTGGTCCATGATAGATGTTCTTACATTCCTTCATGTGATGAACCAACTCCCCATGTTTGTACGACCTTCTCTACTTCATGAAAGATTACCTGCTTAGTGATCAAGTGGAAGAGATCTTCAATAATAGTCCATGGATGAATAAGGGATCATGTTCTTCAATGCAATTGCTCCTGAGATACGATCTATCAAAGGATGATTGTCCATGTGGCTTATCAAGGATTTCATAGGGCCCATTCACGGATAGCTTCTGCAAGAATGATTAAGAATCATAAACTCCCCCTAACAATATGCATGGTCTCCTTTGGTAGAGTCTCATTATCAAACACTTGGAATATAAAGGGTGACTTTATGAGATCAACAACATGTGTTGTTTGCCTGAGTGTTCAAGAGACTTCTGGATTGTGTTTGCTTCCTTCTCCATACTTGCGTAACCTTTTTCTCTGGTATGGTTCTAGCTTGTGTAGGGGCCCAAGTCAAGTTACAATCGCATGCCATATGTCTAATGTTATGACACTTGAAGCACTCTATATTGTTCATGTATAAAAATTCATGACTTTTTCTTGCAAAATTTCTTCTCGGAGCTTGATGGGGACCATAATATTTATCTTTTTGATATTCCCTACAATCTTTTGCCATGTGTCCAAAGTTTGTACAAGCATAATAATAACCAAGAAATAAACTTTGGTACCTGGGAGAAGAAGGTTTCCTTAATGTAATTTTGAAGTCTTTTTTCCTTGGGATCCTTTGATGATAACCATTGCTTCTTGTATTCTTGACACTATCTGCAAGTCTTCTTGGAGTAGGATTTCTTCTATTGTTGTCTTGATTCTTCTCCTTGACTTTTCTGGAACTGGGAGCATCAACATTTATTCCAGGCTTCCTCACATCCTTGTTGTTTGAAACATTAGGGTTTGCATCATTCTTTCTTGAGGATTTACCTGCATAGCCAAGCCCTGATTTAACAAGGGGAGACCTCTGATGACTTAAGATGTCATTTAGGGTTTGAGAGATTTTCAAGTTCTTATTCAGCAAGTCAACTTCCTTTTCAATAAAGACAATTCTCCTTTCAACTTTTCACAACCTTCATCTTTCATAACTAGTTGCTTCTTCATTTCTTCCATTATCTTGGTTGCTTCACATGATTGGGCCTTAAGATAAGTGATTTCTGATTTTAACTTGGTGATGTCATCATCCTTTTCTTCTAGTGGCATATCATGGTGTTTCTGTCCTTTTCTGCTTCATCAACTTGTCCTTCTATGGATGTCAAAGCTTCCGTCACCTTCTCAGCTCCTTGTGCTTGCTTCCTTGCTTCTTTTAGTTGATATTTAAGGGAGGAGACCTCTTCCTTGTATTGACCATTCTCTACTTCAATTTTGTTCAAGCTCTTGTGCCTTTGTTCAAGGTGGGTTAACAAGGTATATTCTCGTTTCTTTGCCTTATCCAATTTATTTGTCATGGATATGACTTCTTCATGATGTTTTCTCTTGTTTTGATGAAATTCTTCCTTAATCTTGGTGAGATCCTCATCTCTTCCTTGTACTTGAAGCTTGACAAGGTCAACTTCCTTCCTTGTCTTGTCCTAGTCACCAACTTGTGCTTTCTTCTTAAGCTCCTCATTTTCCTTTTTTAAATTGTTAATATCTTCCATGGTAGCCGTAATTTTAGTGAGGAGGTTTTCTTCAAAATCTTTTTCATTCTCTTCATCTTCTAGGTCTTATTTAGCCTTGATGTCATCACTCTTATCTTCAACTTCCTTGATGGGCTCTGGATTTCCTTCTTTTTTTCCATCATTTTCTTGACTAGAGATCATTGTCAAGGCTCCTTTTGAGTGAAGATCATGAAGTTTATCCCATATGCCTTTTGCTGATGAACATTTTTCAAATTTGGCCTTCATAGAATCAGGGAGACGATTCAAGATTGCTTTCATTACTCTTGTATTATGTTCCTTGGATTCTCCATCCGTCATGCTATCAATGATCACTGATTTCCAGACTTCAATTCCTTGAGTCTTTAAGAATTTCCTCATTCTTGCCTCCCATATATCAAAGTTTCCATTGAACAATGGAGCCTTCACAAATTGATTGATTTCAATTTCGGTGGTCGAGGGAGACACATCTTTAGGAGGATTGGAGACTTTCTTCCTTGGCTTCACCATTTGTGCTCTAATGATAAAACTTCAAGCTGTTAGGCTTTAAGTGAAGGTACTGGCTCTCATATCAATTGTTGGAAATATAGAGAGGGGGGCGAATCAATATTTCTTTTCAATTGTTACTTTTACCAGTTAGATCATTTATATTTAGAACATAAAACGAACAATAGGAATAAACACTTTTATTAATATAGTATTTACAATGAATTAAGTACAATTTATATAGGGCTCCAACCCTAGATGAAGACATCGATCTTCAATTTCCCAGGCTCCAACCTATTACCAAGCACCAACTTGGACTTTAGTGAGGCTCTGACCTCTAGGGATTCGACCCTATCTTATCCAAGGCACCAACCTTGAGTTTAGGAGCACCAACTCCAAGGACACCAATCCTATAGCTTCACTTTGTCAAGATATGTTTGGTTTCACAACTCCCAAAGTCTTCTTCACCGAGCCCTACCAATCTTCAGTTATCCCTTCACATAGTCTCTATGTCACATCATCAATGAGAACCTTAACTTAGAAGGTGTCATCACTGTTCTTCATGGTACCTAATCAAAATCTCCATTGTCACCTCATGATGACATCAGTTCTGTATTATGATCTTCAATACAACACTTCAATGTGTCCTCAATGAACTGCACCAAGTTCTGCACCAGCTCTAATAATAGTTCTGCACCTTCTTCAAATCTGGTCCAAGGTCAGCTCCAAAGAATACTTCAAGTTACCTCCAAAGGTGCACTGTGACTTCTGCACTGCTCCAAGTTCAACACCAGATTACCTCAAGACTATTGGACCACTGCTGCACCAAGACTTCAACACTTGATTGTGACAATTCTTCTTTACAGATATCCTTGCACCACACTACACCAGGCCATTGTTTAAACTGTTCCAATACTTCTACACAAATATTTATACACCATACTGTAACATCTATTCTGCACCACACTTCTTCATCAATTTTGCAGCAATGTTCTTGCACCACATGTCACCAGTACTTCACCAACACTTGTTCACCACAGGTCACCAATTTTGCACCGTCTATTCAACAACAATATTCTTGCACCATACTGCACCAGCACTTCACCAACACTTCTTCACCACAACTCACCAATTATGCACCATCTATTCAACAACAATATTCTTGCACCATAAAAGTGCCACAGTTCCAAGCCTTAGTCCGAGCCTTTCTCAAGGTAGTTGTATAAGCCCTTCAAGGATAACTATCTATTGTCCAAGATTCAAAGGTTTGAGTATAGTCAATCTTCATTGTGAACTTATCACTGGTCTGAGCTCTTGTGGCCTTCATACAAATTTGAGCCTTCAACTAAGTCCAAGCCACCACAATGATAATAGTTCTATGCAATTGTGAGCAACAGGACCAATCTCCTCTCTACACAAGTCCGAGTATTTTTAAACATAGGCCCAAGCCTGAATTAATAATCAAAATCCTAGCCTTGAGACTATCACTAAGTCTGAGGCTTTGACTATTCATAGGTTAAGCTACAGGTCTATGCTTCAATAACCCGTCATTGTACCAAGCCCTCTCAAAGGTGACTGCCCCTTTGTCCTGAAGTTTGCACCAAGTCCGAGCCTTCAATCACATATGTGCTTACATGTCCAAGCCTTAATATTCCCACACTACCCACAGATCTGAGTTAATGAGGTAAGGTCTGGCAGCTGTCCGAACTCCAAATGTGACTGGGATTCAAGCCTTAATATTCCAACACTACCCACAGATCCGAGTTAATGAGGTAAGGTTTGGCAGTTGTCCAAACTCCAAATGTGACTGGGGTTCAAGCACCGAGTTGTAATATGCAATCCGAGCTTCACAACAGGTGTACAAATAGGTCTCAAGTTCGAGGATAATTTATCACTGAAATTGCCCAACCAAAATTCTTCTCGGCCTCTTTCTTCCTTCTCTGATATTCTTCTTCTACTCAGCCTCTATTCTTCTTTTTAATTGATCACCGAAATCTGATCCTAAGAAATGAAGTCTAAAACCTTATTTATATTGATATCTTTCTTTGAAGAGAGGACATGACTGTTGGAGAATGAGAGCCAACATATGTATGTTAACTTGGGTCGACTTAGAATAAAATTATATATTTCTCAATCATAAAAATTCATTTTCTCTTCAACTACTAGGAGTTTGAGGGCAAGTGAGGGCTCATTAGAAAGGGGAAAAAATCCTCTTCAAGATGGTGAAGGAGCCAATGTGAAAGGATGCCTCCAAGGTGTCAAAAAGTATTTTTTTTGTGACTTTTTTTGATTTTTTGTATAGACATTGGGAATAATATTAATGGAGCTAGAATGAGGGTTATCATCAAAGGTATCACCATTCATGTCATCATCATGTGTAGTATCCATCAAGGGTAAGTACATCATATTGTTAGGGAAAGGGCTTGTATATTAGGCACATAATTGGTACTTAAAGGCTAGATCATTATGAGAATCAATCAAGGAGGGCTTTTCATCATAGGCACCTGATTGGCACTTAGGATTTACATCAATCTATTATGTGTAGGGCATCATGGGCATCTTAGACTAGACTTCTTCATTAATGGTTTGACATATTCATAATTTAAGGGCAACCTCCAGGGTTTGCATGAGCTTCATTGACATCACAAGAATATTTTCCATCTCAAATAATGTCATATTGACATCAATTACAACGTAGATTAACTTTTTTTAGGGAAAATGGAGAGATTGAAAACGTCCCAAACCAGCATGCCCATTTGTTTTTTTCCTTATCTTTGTGATCTTTGAAACGAGGTATTATGATAGCCAAATGGAGATTGTATGCAAAAGTTACGACCCCGAGAAGTTGATGTACCAATTTACCCAAACAGGGCCCACAGTTTTGGCGCTTCATCTCCTAGGGTTCGGTTTTTGGATGTTTAGGGTTTTCCATTGTTTCTCAATAATAAATAGGCCTTTTAGCCTCATTGTAAAACAGTTCAGAGGCATGTAGCTGCCACATCTCTCCTCAGAGATAGGCTAACATCGCTTGAGCAATATTATTTCCATTCTGTTTGTAAGCATAGTTCAGTACTTTTCCATTAATGAAATGAAGTGTTTTTCTACCGCATTTCTGTGTTTATGATTATATCTATAAGTTGTTGTGTTCCTGTTTAAGTTCGAATCAGTGGGATTAGAGCGATCTGTTCTTTCTCTGTTTTTCTTTGCATGTCCCCAACAAGGTTAGGGTATAAGGAATTAGGGCTCAATTTGGTTGAACCATTGTAGGATCAGCCTCGTAAAACCTGACGACCTCCCATGGTGGAAGAAAAGAAAGACGAGGGGGAAGGAGATCCTTTCAAAATGTTGCTCGAAGAAGCTCTTGAGTGACAAAGGGACACGATGATGGATAAATTTTCTGAGATCCTTCAACGACTACCCATAGGCAATGCATCTTCATCTAGCAGCCACTTTGGAGGCGCCACTCCTTTTAAGGTACAAGTTAACTTCTATATTCCCATATTCGAAGGACTGATCGATGCAGATGTCATAGATAAATGGTTAAATCTATTGGAATGATATTTTTCAATTCATGACTTTTCCAATCGGGAAAAGATTACGTTTGCACTTCTCAAAGTCGCCCCACACATCAAGAACTGGTGGGAAACCTACTTTGAACAAAAGGACGAGAGTGAACCCTCATTGTTTTCAGTTGCACCCACTTGGAATTCTTTCCAAGATGCCATCAAGGAATAGTATTACCCTATCGGGAGCTATGAAGATAAATACATAAAGTGGACCACGCTACGACAGGGAAGGGACCAAGATGTGTCAGAGTTCACAAATACTTTCCATACCCTTCACACGAAGTTGGGTATCAAGGATATTGAGCGGAATTTGGTGCTCAAGTACCACGACTATCTACACAAGTACATATAGGACGAGATGGAGTTCCTAGACATTTCCTTGCTCGGCACAGCATATCGGTATGCTGTAAAGATTGAGCAGAAGTTTAAACAGAAGAAGCGAGACTTTGGAGTTGTGAATCCAAAGCAAGGAAAAGGTGCCCCCAAACCACAGAACAAGGGACCAAGCCAAGGTGGGGCTACCCAGGACAACCCGCTGAAGCCACAAGCAAAGAACAACACCACAAAGATGAAGAAGGACATGGGAAAATGGTGTGAGTTCCATAAGAGCTCCACTCACAATACAAGTGAGTGTCGGGCCAAGTAGTGATTGGTGGCCGAGCTGAAGGCTTCCAAATCAGACGCAGGTTCCGACTCTAAATCAGAACCCAATAAGGGGACTGACAAAGGGAAGCATATCATTGATCCGGAGCCCAGTGCCACCGTGGCCACCACAAAGATCCAGAAAATTGAGCTTGAAGATTCAGAGGAGGGGGAACGCCTATGTTATCACAAAATCATGTACTGATGGCTGCTAATCAGTTAGACTCTATGTAACTATTTCAGACCAGACTCTTGACTAAGGATTAGCCTCCCTAGCCTGAGAGGGCTCTCTCAAACAAACTATTGATCATGATTAACACTAAGAGGGCTAACTCTTGAAATGAAAACTTAATAAACATGCTGGTTGGACAGACAACATAAGATTTCTTCCATTGGGCTCATGGAGTCAAACACCATTTCAGTAAACCATAAAACTACTCATTCATGGAAATCAGGGCATGTAATGTTTAAACACTCAAAACATTTCTCAAATGAACCTCAACTCATAAATACACACAGGAAGTCTGAGCAGCTAGGTGAATTCAGAGTGATTGTGTATCTATAAAGCTGCAAAACATAAAGGGTAAGACAAAGCCACATACATCTTGAGCATCTGAACAAAGTATGAATCCTGAGAAGAAAAAAGTGGTCTTTTATATTACTGTAACAAGTCTTTACATAAGCCAATATAAACTCTGTTTTTTCCAAAAAACATCCAACCATTTTTACATTCATCTCTGATCCATATATAGGAACACACTATTAACCACCTAGAGCGAGCTCAAAGGCTGCTATTCACTACTCCTATCTGCTGTTTAACTATTTCATTAATTACAAAAGTGCTGAACTGTAATTACAAAAGATCCTAATTAATTCAAAACTCAAATCTGTCCTCCTCGTAGCATGATGACTTTCTGATCCTTGACACCTGTATGTTTTCTGTTTTGGCCGAGATATGTTGGAGGAGAATACACTGAACGAGCTGGCTTTGGATACTGGCTGCGAAGATGGCTCATAAATCAATTAGGATAAGTGCCCTGTTTCCACGGTCCTTGTCTCCCATCATTCTTCGCTATTTAAAGAACATGTTCCCAACTCTTTAATAACCCTAGGTATGGAACGCTGCCATGTTTCTGATGTGTTGTAGGTTGTATTGATGGACAGGTGTCTCTCTTTCAAAATTCCCGCTCACAGTATCACAATAGCTGCTCTGCGTTAAAATCACCACCTACAGCAGTTTCGTAGCGCGCTACGAAACTGCTGTGTAATTTAAAAAACATAGCTTCAACCCAAAATCTTTGTACATAATTTTTCTGCTTGTGTATAGTCTTTCAATTTTAGTTTACAAGCTGCATTGTTGAGATTACAAGTGACCTTCAAGGGCTTCGACTGCTTCTTCTCCAGCCATAAACTCAAATGGTTCTTCATCAGATCCCTTTTCCTCAAATATGGTGCCATCCTCTAACTTCCCCGTGTATTTCACTTTGACCACTGCCCTAAATGCATCCAACACTTTAGGAATTTTAATGAATTGCTGCAGAAGGGTATACAGTGGAAAGAAGAATCATGGAAGTTACCAGATTCACGCCACATGCCTCCTGTTGCAGTACCAAATAATGGCCTAAGCCAAATTAAATTTTATAATCTACTTCCAATGTGGAAGCACACAAGTATCATGCTCAAATAGAGTTCAATAGCGAAGCACTGTGCTGGAAGAATCTTGATGACCAAAACTTCCCCTACCATAATCTACTTGAGAACTCAAATATTCTCCAACGGCAACCTCTTTCGGCTTGTTTTTGCAAAAATAATTCTTCTATTGAACAATTAGAGTGACAAAGTCTGTTCACCATTTAGATCTTGAATGTAGCATCTAGCTGCTGATGGGAAATTGTCCAACCTTTCACATCATGCCGGTTGCTAAGGTCTCATACTGTTGCTTCAAAATTTAGGAAGCGGGTCTTGCACTGCTGCTTGATAATTTAGTCACCGCTTCCTAGGAACAATGAACTTCCACTTTTCACCTACAGGTTCATGACAAGAATGGGCCAACTTTTGACTGGCTCAATGTTAAACTCCGTCTCCTTGTTCTCGCCCTTCGAATTGCTGCCAATGCCGCCAAATATTGCCAACTCCCACTCTGATTCTCTTTCATTCGAAAGTCATCCTCTTCATGCACTTCGTCTGCTACTGCTTCCTCTCTTGACTCCATGAGATTAGCTGGAGAACATAAATGCTGCCCTTCATTTCCAATGATAGCACTGCAAAGGACAAATTTTGATTCTTCAAGCTGCATAAAATATGGCGATGTTCTTAAAATCCTAGCCACTTCAATTCTTGGAACCACCCCTCCTTCATGAAGGCCAGGTAGACCCCTTTCAAGAATTCTTGAAACCGCTTCTCGGGCTGTAAGTCCCGTTTTTCCAGCTTACAGAAATACTTGATAAATTGAGAATAGAAGTGTCTCCATTGGCTGATTTACAGGATGATCAGGAGAAAGGATAGTCTGAGGAGAAGCTTCCGATGATTCCTCTGTTGCTTGTCGCCCAGGTTCCGCAAGAGATGCATCTTCACAACAATCTGCAGACCCTGAATACGCGTGCCTCTTCCCTCATTCCATACATTTGGTAATATGGCAAGGGGGGTCCTCATAAAGACCACTTGCCACATGGCATTTAATCGTTGCATTCCGTAAGAGAAAATTCTAATACTAATGTTGTCAAACAGTTTACGTGCATTCTCCATGCTACTGCACATGGCATACATAATCACAAGATTGGGGATAATGTTTTGATCAAGTTCAATCTTCATCATGTGGGCATGGATCCATTCACGACGTCGTAGAACCCCTAAGTGCGCACACACTGGCAATACGCTAACCATGATCAGATGGGTATGAATCTTTTTCCCCTCTAGAAGAACAGGGAGCTTAGTACATGTCTTGAATACAAACATAAATATAGAATTATCCAGATATCTGCCTGTACAATGATTCGGCTATAGAATGTGAGGGCTTCCTTGTACAGACCACTTGAGATGTAGCCTTTGACATTAACATTCCATAAGAACATATCTGGTTTATACATTTTACCAAACAGTAGGCATGCATTCTCCATACTACTGCAAGTGGCATACTTGCTTACAGACTTGGTATCGAGATTGATATTCTAGCTAAGTCCATGTCTGCGCATGTGGTCATGGACTTGATTCACTACTTTTCTGTCGCCATATGCTTGCGACAGAGAACTATACGGATTGCATCTGAGCCAAGTTCATCTCTCAACATATAACAATGTACTTCCTTCACTGCTCCCCAGAATGAGAAGCATTATTTAACTTCACACAGATGGTTTGTATCATGTATGCGCATCGTTATAAACCAAGACACAGAAAATAAGTACATTGAGGTTAATATTCTTTGTCCATGATGGTTCCATAGGTAAAAAATTATGCCTCTGCATGCTGGGGTGAGTTTAAGTGTCTTTGTATGATATGAAGAACCAATAGATCCATTAGCATCATTGTAATAGCTGTCCACATATTTATTGAACAAAGATTGCTGCCCAACTGGCTGTATGATAGGCATTGGTCATGCATCCATCAATGAACCAATAATTGCACCCTCTCTAAGAAACTCACACTGACCAAACTTAATGAAAAGCATTGATGCCTTCAAAGAAAGGGGAAGACTCCCAAGCAAATTGCCATATAATGTTGGTTCATGCTTTCCCCTATGATGAGATGGTGTCTTCAGAGCATCTAAAGAAACCAGCAAATCTAGTGCATCTTGAAAAACAGAACGCTGCACTAAGGAACTCGGCAGTGCAATCACTTCAATCCTTTCATTCTTACCAAGGTCCTTCAAGTAGTCCCTGTATCTTGTTATATCTGCACCTTTGGGGATTAGGTTGTTTTGCGGCTGCAACACTTCAGACTTTTCCCTTGTCTCTGCTTGGCAACAGTGGTGGATGCAAAGCATAAAAGTCACCATCCCACTCAAAACACTCCTTCACCCGTAATATTTCCCTTCAGATTCAGAACTGATGACAAGCATACATGCAGGAACTTGAGAACATGCCACCTGTAAAATATATCCACCCCAGAACTATTTTGCATGGCAGATACTATGGATTTGAACAAATCCCCAATTTCGTAGCATGCTACGAAATCACTAAAATAGGTTGCGCTACGAAACTGTTAAAGGATTCATGCGCTGCGAAAACACTTTGTCTTTAAGCTAGTCTGAGCAACCAGGCAACAAAATTTTCAGTGATAACAGTGGCTCCACTTGGGATAGTGTGCCCTTGTGGTACACTAAGAACCTGCAGTTCCAGTGCCTTATAAAATTTATTTGACAAACAGAAATTTGCTTGATCAGCATGACTGTAGGAGAAAGAAAAAAAAAAAAAAACTACTTCTACTGAAAAATGCTCAGTTGACCTTGAGCTTATTTGCATTTACCTACCTACCTACCCTAACAATTTCAACTTCTTTCTGCTCAATCAATATGAAATTTCCAATGTAGCCAATCCTCTATTTTATCTGATATTTGAGTTTTTTGACTGCATCGGAGCTCAGAGCCACAATAATATTGTGATGACCACTGCCACTGAAATTGCCTCTGATCTTCATAGAAAAACTGAAAAACTTGAGAGTAAAACTCTTCCATGTAGTCAGCTACAGGATCCCAGAATACATGATCAGCTTGATGATTCTTGTAACTTTCAGGTTGTGCAAACTGATCTTCAACAACAGTGTTCAGTTCCTCAATCGTGAAAGAGAAAGGAACCAGCATTGTCTCCTTGCGTTCTGCCATAGAAAACTTCCGAAAATAATGATCATGATTATGAAAACTGTATGCCTGAATTTAACCTTCTAAACCTTCAATTTCTTTCTCAATGTCCTCAGCAACTTCATCCAAAAATCTCATCTTATCCTTTGCTTTACAGTCAAATGACTTTAGATATGAGGACAGGGACAAAGAAAAATTTTCACCTATTTCTTCATTAATATGATCATCATTCCATTGTTTGAAACCCTCAACCGAAGGAGAGTTTTCCACCACCTCTGACCTATCTATCCATTCCTCCAAAAACATAAGCCATAAGTCTTGAAATGACTTAACGGATTTGATAGGAAAACTTTCAATCCATTGTTTGCATTTCCCTTGAAGTGAATCATAAAATAACATAATGCAAACATCCTCATGTTTAACTCTAAGAAGCTCAGCAAAATGACAGAAATCTGAGATATGCTGCAGAGTTAAACTCAAATCTTCTCCATTAAATTTGGGACCATTCCTTAGAAAATATGCATCCTTGGGAAAAAGATTTGGGAAACCATGAATTCCTGAAAAATCTATGCATGCATACCTTGAAGTAAGAATGGTAGCATCTGGGTCCTTCATAACTCCAGTGGAATCACCATGAACCTATGAATTTCGAATTCTTCAACAATGGAGTCGCCAAGGTAGATTTGCAACCTCAAAAACCTTCTGAGCTCCTGCTACCTTCAGAAGTTCAATCTTATAACTACGGGAATGAGTAATCTTCAGGCTCCCGGCAGACGCACCAAAATGTTATCACAAAATCATGTACTGATGGCTGCTAATCAGTTAGACTCTATGTAACTATTTCAGACCAGACTCTTGACTAAGGATTAGCCTCCCTAGCCTGAGAGGGCTCTCTCAAACAAACTATTGATCATGATTAACACTAAGAGGGCTAACTCTTGAAATGAAAACTTAATAAACATGCTGGTTGGACAGACAACATAAGATTTCTTCCATTGGGCTCATGGAGTCAAACACCATTTCAGTAAACCATAAAACTACTCATTCATGGAAATCAGGGCATGTAATGTTTAAACACTCAAAACATTTCTCAAATGAACCTCAACTCATAAATACACACAGGAAGTCTGAGCAGCTAGGTGAATTCAGAGTGATTGTGTATCTATAAAGCTGTAAAACATAAAGGGTAAGACAAAGCCACATACATCTTGAGCATCTGAACAAAGTATGAATCCTGAGAAGAAAAAAGTGGTCTTTTATATTACTGTAACAAGTCTTTACATAAGCCAATATAAACTCTGTTTTTTCCAAAAAACATCCAACCCTTTTTACATTCATCTCTGATCCATATATAGGAACACACTATTAACCACCTAGAGCGAGCTCAAAGGCTGCTATTCACTACTCCTATCTACTGTTTAACTATTTCATTAATTACAAAAGTGCTGAACTGTAATTACAAAAGATCCTAATTAATTCAAAACTCAAATCTGTCCTCCTCGTAGCATGATGACTTTCTGATCCTTGACACCTGTATATTTTCTGTTTTGGCCGAGATATGTTGGAGGAGAATACACTGAACGAGCTGGCTTTGGATACTGGTTGCGAAGATGGCTCATAAATCAATTAGGATAAGTGCCCTGTTTCCACGGTCCTTGTCTCCCATCATTCTTCGCTATTTAAAGAACATGTTCCCAGCTCTTTAATAACCCTAGGTATGGAACGCTGCCATGTTTCTGATGTGCTGTAGGTTGTATTGATGGACAGGTGTCTCTCTTTCAAAATTCCCGCTCACAGTATCACAATAGCTGCTCTGCGTTAAAATCACCACCTACAGCAGTTTCGTAGCGCGCTACGAAACTGCTGTGTAATTTAAAAAACATAGCTTCAACCCAAAATCTTTGTACATAATTTTTCTGCTTGTGTATAGTCTTTCAATTTTAGTTTACAAGCTGCATTGTTGAGATTACAAGTGACCTTCAAGGGCTTCGACTGCTTCTTCTCCAGCCATAAACTCAAATGGTTCTTCATCAGATCCCTTTTCCTCAAATATGGTGCCATCCTCTAACTTCCTCGTGTATTTCACTTTGACCACTGCCCTAAATGCATCCAACACTTTAGGAATTTTAATGAATTGCTGCAGAAGGGTATACAGTGGAAAGAAGAATCATGGAAGTTACCAGATTCACGCCACATGCCTCCTGTTGCAGTACTAAATAATGGCCTAAGCCAAATTAAATTTTATAATCTACTTCCAATGTGGAAGCACATAAGTATCATGCTCAAATAGAGTTCAATAGCGAAGCACTGTGCTGGAAGAATCTTGATGACCAAAACTTCCCCTACCATAATCTACTTGAGAGCTCAAATATTCTCCAACGGCAACCTCTTTCGGCTTGTTTTTGCAAAAATAATTCTTCTATTGAACAATTAGAGTGACAAAGTATGTTCACCATTTAGATCTTGAATGTAGCATCTAGCTGCTGATGGGAAATTGTCCAGCCTTTCACATCATGTCGGTTGCTAAGGTCTCATACTGTTGCTTCAAAATTTAGGAAGCGGGTCTTGCACTGCTGCTTGATAATTTAGTCACCGCTTCCTAGGAACAATGAACTTCCACTTTTCACCTACAGGTTCATGACAAGAATGGGCCAACTTTTAACTGGCTCAATGTTAAACTCCGTCTCCTTGTTCTCGCCCTTCGAATTGTTGCCAATGCCGCCAAATATTGCCAACTCCCACTCTGATTCTCTTTCATTCGAAAGTCATCCTCTTCATGCACTTCGTCTGCTACTGCTTCCTCTCTTGACTCCATGAGATTAGCTGGAGAACATAAATGCTGCCCTTCATTTCCAATGATAGCACTGCAAAGGACAAATTTTGATTCTTCAAGCTGCATAAAATATGGCGATGTTCTTAAAATCCTAGCCACTTCAATTCTTGGAACCACCCCTCCTTCATGAAGGCCAGGTAGACCCCTTTCAAGAATTCTTGAAACCGCTTCTCGGGCTGTAAGTCCCGTTTTTCCAGCTTACAGAAATACTTGATAAATTGAGAATAGAAGTGTCTCCATTGGCTGATTTACAGGATGATCAAGAGAAAGGATAGTCTGAGGAGAAGCTTCCGATGATTTCTCTGTTGCTTGTCGCCCAGGTTCCGCAAGAGATGCATCTTCACAACAATCTGCAGACCCTGAATATGCGTGCCTCTTCCCTCATTCCATACATTTGGTAATATGGCAAGGGGGGTCCTCATAAAGACCACTTGCCACATGGCATTTAATCGTTGCATTCCGTAAGAGAAAATTCTAATACTAATGTTGTCAAACAGTTTACGTGCATTCTCCATGCTACTGCACATGGCATACATAATCACAAGATTGGGGATAATGTTTTGATCAAGTTCAATCTTCATCATGTGGGCATGGATCCATTCACGACGTCGTAGAACCCCTAAGTGCGCACACACTAGCAATACGCTAACCATGATCAGATGGGTATGAATCTTTTTCCCCTCTAGAAGAACAGGGAGCTTAGTACATGTCTTGAATACAAACAGAAATATAGAATTATCCGGCTATCTGCCTGTACAATGATTCAGATATAGAATGTGAGGGCTTCCTTGTACAGACCACTTGAGATGTAGCCTTTGACATTAACATTCCATAAGAACATATCTGGTTTATACATTTTACCAAACAGTAGGCATGCGTTCTCCATACTACTGCAAGTGGCATACTTGCTTACAGACTTGGTATCGAGATTGATATTCTAGCTAAGTCCATGTCTGCGCATGTGGTCATGGACTTGATTCACTACTTTTCTGTCGCCATATGCTTGCGACAGAGAACTATACGGATTGCATCTGAGCCAAGTTCATCTCTCAACATATAACAATGTACTTCCTTCACTGCTCCCCAGAATGAGAAGCATTATTTAACTTCACACAGATGGTTTGTATCATGTATGCGCATCGTTATAAACCAAGACACAGAAAATAAGTACATTGAGGTTAATATTCTTTGTCCATGATGGTTCCATAGGTACAAAATTATGCCTCTGCGTGCTGGGGTGAGTTTAAGTGTCTTTGTATGATATGAAGAACCAACAGATCCATTAGCATCATTGTAATAGCTGTCCACATATTTATTGAACAAAGATTGCTGCCCAACTGGCTGTATGATAGGCATTGGTCATGCATCCATCAATGAACCAATAATTGCACCCTCTCTAAGAAACTCACACTGACCAAACTTAATGACAAGCATTGATGCCTTCAAAGAAAGGGGAAGACTCCCAAGCAAATTGCCATATAATGTTGGTTCATGCTTTCCCCTATGATGAGATGGTGTCTTTAGAGCATCTAAAGAAACCAGCAAATCTAGTGCATCTTGAAAAACAGAACGCTGCACTAAGGAACTCGGCAGTGCAATCACTTCAATCCTTTCATTCTTACCAAGGTCCTTCAAGTAGTCCCTGTATCTTGTTATATCTGCACCTTTGGGGATTAGGTTGTTTTGCGGCTGCAACACTTCAAACTTTTCCCTTGTCTCTGCTTAGCAACAGTGGTGGATGCAAAGCATAAAAGTCACCATCCCACTCAAAACACTCCTTCACCCGTAATATTTCCCTTCAGATTCAGAACTGATGACAAGCATACATGCAGGAACTTGAGAACATGCCACCTGTAAAATATATCCACCCCAGAACTATTTTGCATGACAGCTACTATGGATTCGAACAAATCCCCAATTTCGTAGCACGCTACGAAATCACTAAAACAGGTTGCGCTGCGAAACTGCTAAAGGATTCATGCGCTGCGAAAACACTTTGTCTTTAAGCTAGTCTGAGCAACCAGGCAACAAAATTTTCAGTGATAACAGCCTATTTCACTCACAAATGTGGGTGAAGGGTTCTCTACTACAGTTCATTGTCAACAGCGAGAGCCAAAAGAACCTCCTTTTAGCAGAAGTCATGAAGCGACTGGGCCTAAAGACTACAACACATCCACAGTCATGCACCATTCGGTGACTTCAGCAAGGACAAGATCTTCACGTCAACCAATAGTGTTGCCTTCAATATAGCATCAAGCGCTTCACGAATGTGGTATTGTGTGACGTTGCTCCTCTTGAAGTTTCTGATGTATTGTTAGGACACCCATACTTGTGGAAGCGACGTGCTGATATGAGTCTAGACCTCGCTCTGTGATTATTACTTTGGCTAATAAGTTGTACAGGATACTGTAGGTAGCCCCGCCTACCGCCATCTCTTTGATCACTTCAAAGCATTGCAATAATATCATTTCCCAGTGATGAACCTCTGTTTTGTAACAAGAATGCTACAACTCCCAAGGCTACCGACTTTAATTATCAACCTGGGGTTCGTACAAACTTAAGAGGTGTCGACACTATATGTGTGGCATACAATGTGTCCTTCCTTTGCTGTCATGATGTAATGGAGTGCATGTACTGAAGTCAAATCCTAAAATAATTGCAAAAAATGAAATGTTCGAAATGGAACCTTAACCTATTGCAAGAAAGAAAGTACAAGGAAAGAGATGGAGATTCAATGCTAAATCCCACCATTTCCTAATTAACTTCCAAGAAACTATGCTTTGCAATAATTCTAAATTATCATGAACCAAATGCTACTATCTAAGCATGGAAGTAAGAAGCATAAAACATCACTAATGTGCAAGTAAAGGGACTGAAATAAATCTGTTTTTGTCTTTTTGTCTTTTCATGCAAAATCAAGTATGCTGACTAATTTCCTTTGGTGATGTGGCAGGTGAATTAAGGATGTTGGAGGATGGATGGAAGAGTTAGGAGATGGTTGGATGGTGTGGGAGACCCTTGGGATGCTTTTGGTGACTTCCTAGAGGTTTTCTCTCAATTCAGCCTCAAAACAGGCCATTTCAGGAAAACACACAGGATGTACTAGAAACCTACAGGATGATCCTATAGGAATTACAGTGAACCTATAGGATACAACCGAGAGAAAAATGTGAAGTGTTGGAGGTGATGGGAGGCTTAGGAAAGGTGTGTGATGGGTGGAATGGAGTGGGAAAATTCCTAGGATCACTCAGAACTCAAAACCAAAGTTGGGAGATGGATGGATTTGCTCAAAAAGCTTGGAGAAGTTTCCTTGTGAAATGATGAAATTGGTGAGGGCTTAATGACCAAGAAAATCAAATCCAAATTGGATGGGAAAAAAAAATTATTAACTAGGATGTCTTAGGTCCCTATTCCAAGTGGAATCATTCAAAAGGATCTCTATTAACCCATGCAAAAAAAAATAAAAAACGTTACTAGTTGAAAATCTAGAACTTCGAGAACTAGTTAGCTAGTAAATCTAAAAAATGCCTAACCAAATCAAGTGAAACTGCAATGGGTAATTTTTGTTATGAACTAGAATGTTTTTTTTATCTGATTTAAGTGGAATTAATTCGATTGAAGCTCGTTCGCATGCTCTAAAAAATAGCATAAATTTATTGTTCTTCGCTAAAAAGGAGGTCCAACAATTTAGATCTGGGAATAAGAAGAATAATCCAAGTAAATCAATGATTCTTATGAACTTCAAAATATTTTCCAAGGATTAAATAATGCTTGTGATCCTGCAAAATAACTTACATCAACCATTTAACTCAATCCTACAACAAGAAATCATTAATACTAAATGCAGAATTGGAAAGAAATAAAAACTAGAGATGCATGTGAATAAGCAATGAAAAGAAGGAAATAAAATGATACAAAAGGGCTCTGAGGTTCCTGGGATGGCCAAGCCCAAGGAAATTCAGATACCTATGGAGGAGAACAAGATTTAGAAGCTGAACATGACACCAACCTTCATTATTTTCATCAATAGAATTACATCCCTGCAAGAAAATACAATGGAGCTGCAAAAATACAAGCTCTCTCCATAATAAAACTAATGAAAAATATCCCCCTAGAAGAAAATTCGACTTGTACTTATACAAAATGATTAGGAATCATTCCCCATGAATGGAGGAAGCTTTTCCCACCAAAATCCCTTGATTAGTGGATCTAGTCCAATACTAGGAATTTGCATTAAATGACAGGGAACACATTCCTAGATTTTTTCAATCATTCCCTAGAGGAAAATTCGACTTGGTACTTATAAAAAATGATTAAGAATCATTCCCCATGAATTGAGGAAGCTTTCCCCACCGAAATCCTTGATTAGTGGAACACATTCCTAGATTTTCTCAATCACTGAAGTTCCACAGTTTGTGCCATAATTCCATAATATCTTGTTGAATTATTATTTATTATTGATCCCCCAGTAGTAGGGAAAAATTCCTTAAATTATCTCCTCCTCCAACTCTTCATAACCTGCCCAATATTCTCAAAATATTCCACAAAAATAAATAGTATTAGGCACAAATATTCAATTATTCATAAACCTTCCTAATGAATATATTAAAGTTAAAAATAAATTATCTAATGCAAAAAGAGAGGTTTAATGTGCTGAAGGATAGTCATAGAACTTAATTTATGTCTAATTTAGAGGCCCATCACCCAAACTAGGAAATTTGTTTTCCTTATGATTTGCCCCCAAGGCAAGAATAAGGTTGTGGCCACGACTTCCAGGCAGGGCTCCTCTGCACAGCAACAATAGATGGAAAAGTTCATGGAGGACTACAAGGACATTTTCATCTCACCCACAGGAGCACCTCTGCATTGCCAGGCCAAGCACTCCATCGATCTGACCCTAGGTGCATCGCTGCCCAATGGACCAATCTATCGACACTCTCTTCTAGAGAACGATGAGATCAAGAGGCAGATTCAGGAACTACTGTAGAAAGGGCACATCAGACCAACCTCATCACCATGTGGGAGCCCAATTGTATTAGTATAGAAGAAGGATGGGACCTGGAGACTATGTATTGACTATTGGGCGCTGAACAAGATCACTGTCTGGAATAGGTACCCAATCCTGCGGATTGATGACCTTCTGGACCAGCTCAAGGGGGCCAAATATTTCAGCAAGATTGACTTGAAGTCAGGTTATCACTAGGTGCCTATTGAACCCTCTGATATGCCTATCAAAGATTGCATTCAAATCCAAGGAGGGCATTTTCGAATGGTTGGTCATGCCGTTCAGATTGACGAACACCCCTGCAACCTTCATGAGACTGATGGACGACATATTGCGACCCTTCACCAATGCATTTGTGGTGTTTTATCTAGATGACATCTTGATCTTTAGCCAGAGTTGGGAAGAACACCTCCACCATATTCGGTAGGTCCTTCAAACCCTTCGACAACACATGTTGTGTGCTAAATTGGAGAAATGCACCTTTGGCCTAACCCAGGTTCAATATCTGGGCTACATCATTGATGAGGAGGGTGTACATGTGGACCCATCCAAGATACAATTCATTCAAGATTGGCCAGCCCCAACCACTCTAATAGAGCTCTGCAGCTTTTTGGGTCTTGCCAATTTCTACCACAAGTTCATGTTGGGGTTCTCTCATATCGTTTGGCCTTTAAGTCAAGTCACCAAAGGTAGAGCGAAAGAAAAGTTCTTTTGGTTGGAAACACAGCAGCGAGCATTCTCGAGTTGAAGAATTGCCTCTTTTCTGCACCAGTGCTCACATTACCAGACCTACAACAGCCATTTGAGATTGAGATAGATGCCTCCGGCTGTGCTATTGGGGCAGTTCTTACTCAACATGGGCATCCAATGGCTTACCACAGTGAGACACTTTTAGACACAGTCCGAAAGTACCCCAATTATGAAAAAGAAATGTATTCCATTGTGCAAGCATGTCGTTAATGGAAGCATTACATTCTGGGGAAGGAAACAATCATCCACACAGACCACTGGCCACTACAGTTCATACAGACACAAGGGAAGTTGCAGAACGGTCGCCGTCAGAAATGGTCCACGTATCTGCAGTTGTTCCATTTGAACATTAAGTATAAGAAGGGCAACACCAATAATGTCGTTGATTTCCTCAGCAGACCACCAGTCATGGTGCTGATCACTGTTCTCGACTCCTATGGGTATGAGACATCAGGGTAGCTGCATGTTTACAAGAGCGATCCAGAATTCAGCAGCATATACCAGACACTCCTGGAAGGGAAGAAAGTTCCAAATTTTCACCTTTAGGATGCACTGTTATGCCACTTGGGACACATATGTATTCCTTCAAGTGAGCATGCCAAGATGATTTGGGAGGCGCACTACAGTTGAGTCACTAGACATTTCGGAGTAGAGAAAACAGTGGCGGTATTGTAGAAATATGTTTATTGGCCGAAACCTCGTCAGGATGTTGAGAAGTACATTAGATCCTGCACCGCTTGCGCCATTACCAAACCAACAATTAAGAAGCAAGGCATGTATACTCCTATACCTACTCCTAGCCGACCTTGGGAATATGTCTCCATGGATGATATATTGGGCCTTCCTTCTACTAAGCACGACAACGATTGCATTTTCATGGTCATCGATAGATTCTCTAGGATGGCCATCATGGCGGCCTGCAAGAAGAGTATCTCAATAGGGGCTATTTCTAAGCTCTTCTTTGAGCGAGTGTGGGTACACTTTGGGATCCCACATTCCATTATCTCAGACTGGGACAACAGATTCCTGAGTGCATTTTGGTCAAGTCTTTGGTCGATGCTGGATACAAAACTCACTAATGTTAATTAATGTTAATATGGCATTGGCCGAGATGGAAAAATTCTTGAGATGCCTAATGAATATCATGAAACCCTAGAATGAGATGATAAGGTTAGAGACAATATATGCATGGTTCCAGATGATGATGTCATACTCTTGATGAATGACCACAATTGATGATGGCACTTGATGAGGTCTTGATAACATGGTTGGAGATAATTTGATGGTTGGAAGATTATTTTGGAGTTCTCCTAATGATGTTGCACTATGAATGCACTAGTATATGATGACATTGTTGATGTGTCATGCTACATGGATGTTGCACTCCTACATAATGACTCTATGATCCTATGATGACATTGATAACAATGAAGAAGACACCCTGCCCCAACATTTTTATGCATAAAATTTAAGGACAGTCACAAAGAGAAATTATTTTGGACACCTTGGAGGAATCCTTTCAAAATGGATCATAGACCATATTAAAGAGCATTTTTTCCTCTTTCTAACAAGCCTTTATTTGCCTTGAAACTCCCAATAGTTTGTGAGATATTGAATTTTTAAGTTAAGGAAATTATTCCTAGCAGTGAGCTAACCTATACTTAGTCATACAAGTCGACCTCACTTCAAATAGACGTGTCCCTTTAGTTATAAATGAAATATCTATAAATAGATGTCTAAATAGTTCATTTTGATTAGTAATTTGCACAAGAATTCAGAGATACGAAGTACAAAAGAAGACAAAAGGACAAGAAGAACAAGGAGACTATTGTTTACGATGAAAAAAAAGGATAATTATGTTTGGGCATAAAATTTTGGTTGAAGTTTCCATAGTTGTCGTGGTCGAAACTATCGTAGTTTCCATTGTTGAAACTGTCATAGTTTCCATGGTCAAAGATGTCGTAGTTGCCATAGTCGAAGTTGTCGTAGTTTCCATAGTCGAATATGCCGTAGTTGCGATGGTCGAAGATACTGTAGTTTTCGTGGTCGAAGCTGTCGTAGTTGTTGTAGTCGAAGTTGTCGTAGTTGTTGTGGTCGAAGATGTCGTAGCTGTCATCGTTGAAGCTGCTGTAGTTGTCATGGTTGAATCTATCATAGTTTCCGTGGTTGAAATTGTCATAGTTTCCGTGGTTGAATCTGTCGTTGTCGAAGTTACATAGTTGTCGTGGTGAAAGTGTTGACTAGGGCTTCCTTGGAAACAAAGAGCTTTGTCTCCAACTCATGCATCATTTTTAGGTTCATATTTGCAATATGAAGTTGCCTCTCCATTTCCTGCAATTTTTCAGAAAGCAATTGCTTCTCTTCCTCCACGGAATTCAACTACTCTCGAAGTATGTTGCTCTTCCTTCCATCCTCATACATTTCCCTCACCATATCCATTATGGTGAATAAGTCTTTCTTCTTGTCTTCATGAAAGAATCTTGTGAAGAAAGAAGAATTTGAGGCTTCACTTGTAGAACTTTTCATTATGCCAATGAACAAAAGAACTTCAAACAAGATTAATAAAGAGCTTATTCAGCAACCTTTTGCAACAAACCTCTTGTGCTTCAAGGATTGCTTTGAGGTCCTTTGGGATAAGAAGAATGCCTTCAGCCTTTCTTCCTTTCTATCCTCTCTTAGATTGAGCTATCAATAGCTTTCCCTTTACCTCTACAAACTCAAACAATAGTCAGTTTGCAACAAGAATACAATCAATCAGACAATCAATCCTTGACTTCCCAAACACCTTTTAGACAAGCAATGTTTGCTCTGTCAACCAAGAATTCTGATCTGATACCACTTGCTCTGGTATAATCAACTTTCATATCACCTTCCTGAAGATGGGGTTAATCAATCTCAGATTCTGATACCACCTGATCTGAAAATGGGGCACTAAAGGCTTCTTGTCAACTTACAAGAACCTCTCCCACTTCTAAAGCTTAAATATTCCCAAGATCTTATGATTAACCATTTATGGATTTAAAAGTGCTTGAAAGAGGTGTATGCTTATGTTTGTTTTTGAACTGTTTATGTGCTTTGAGTTCTGTTACTTATGCTGATATTTAAATACATGTGACAGTAAATAATGCAGCAACAAAACAAACACACATAACAACAATATTAATTTGGAGTTCACCCAAAACTCTTGGGCTACGTCTCCTTGAGCTCTAGTCGTCTCGACTAGGCTCTCTGGGATTATCGCAAAGTCCTTTTACAAGCTCCACTCTCAACTCCACTGGATTACACTGAACACAATGGGCTTAGAACAACATCTTATCGTTGGCTCTGAAGCTCTCAGGCTTTCTGGCTCTGGCTCTAGCTTTGGCTCTTGGCTCTGGCTATGGCTCTAGCTCTGGCTCTTGGCTTTGGCTCTTGGCTCTGGCTCTGGCTCTAGCTCTGGCTCTCACTCTAGCTCTCGGATCTTCGGGTATGGCTTCTCTGAGCTCTCTCTCTCAGCCTCTGCGTGCCTCTGTAATTCGCTTGACCTCCAAGCGACTGTCTCAACAACTTTTAGCTCTCTGGTTTTTCGCTCGACCCCAAGCGACTCCAAAAACTCCCTTAGCTACCTGCGCTTCCTGCTCTACCCCTCAATCATGCTATCTGGATTTTTTGAGGCATTCTTCCGACTCTGCGGCTTCCTGTCCGTTTCTCTGCGTGTAATTATTCCTTTGCAGCTTTGCAGCTTCTTCTGCTCCTTGTCTCTTCGACTGGCCATCTAGCTCTGTGGCTCTGTGGCTCTCTCTGCATTACAAATGCATCATTACCTATAAAATTCCTACTTGCACCGTGGCGCAAAGATCAGGGGTAGTTACAAAGGAATCAGGCCCTTTCTTCAGGCGAAAACCCAAAAATGGAACAAAATTCCAATACATAGAGATTTTTCGAAAATACACTATCGGGCGCAAAATCCGGACTTCAAACATTATGAAATCGCCCCTATAAACCCTTTCAGGTCTGCCTTTTATGGTTGTCGCAAGCCCACCGTTGATCTACGTGATCTCCGATCCAACGGCTGATAGTTCGTTTCGGGTGGCTTATGTGCACAGAGATTACCCGCCCGAAAAGGCAGTTTTCTCTCTATCACGCCATGCCATGTGTCGGCCAGTGTATGGGTTCGTGCGGAGCCCGTTCAATACCACTTACCACCTGAGGCCTTCCCGAAATCCCGCTTACCATGGAACTCAAACAACACAAAGGCCGCATCTATAAAGCTTTCAGGTCCGGCTTTATCACATCTCGCGATCGCACATGCGTATTGGCTAAAAACCCATTTACACGGGAAATACATTGAAAATCTGAATTTCTGGATTTCAAATATTATGCAATTGGGCTTATAATTCCCATCGGGTTTGACCCTTATTGGCTTATCGCAAGTCGCATGCCCAATGACCCTTTGTATCAGGGATCACTGATCACCCGATCGTCGATCTGTCGATCCGCCGATCTACCGATTGTCGATATTGCACCTCGCATATCGCATCGCCAGGGGTCTATGCCTTCTACTCCTCCAATTTCTCTGATTACCGATTATCGCAATCTCTAATCGCATATCACCCAGTCGCATGTCGCTATGCCTGGGGTCCCAATATTGGGCGAAGGCCTACCTCCGATGCAATAAGTCGAAGGTCACAGTAGAGGGTTCCTTCTGCCTTTGCCTTAAGTCCTCCGCTTAACCCTTCTGATGTGATTTTCCTCTATAAGGCCTTTAGCCCATTTTTAGAAGAAATGCCTCCTTTTTCAAAGGACAAAGGCAACCTTCTTTCTACGATAACTTCTTCATCCAAAGTGCATTTTAGCCCATTCAAGTTGTAGTCGATTCAGAATGAGAAGATCTATGCAATGTGACTATTTCCAAGAGCATCCTTGGACTTTCATTTTCCTCTGTGAGGAACACTTTAGACTTAGAAGTATATCCAAGATCCATTTTGGATCAGTGGTCCTATCAAAATTATCACTGACAATGCTCAAGTCTTTAAATCTACAAAGTTCACCAGCTTCTACCAGAAATTCAATATCATCATTAGGCACTCCACTACCTACTATCCTCAAGGTAACGGCTTGGATAAGTCCTAAAAAAAATTGTGGTGAGAGTGTTGAAGAAGACCATCACCGCGAATCAGAGGAACTGGGATTCAAAACTGAAATTTTCCCTCTAGCTTAACCGAGTAACTCCAAAACGATCCATTGGAAAATCACCTTTCGAGTTAGTATATGGTAAGGCTGTAGTCTTCCCAATCCAATTAGAAATGTCAGTGCGAAGTTATTACAAGAAGTTGAGGAAGATCCAAGTGCCTTGATGTGAAGGATAAACCAACTGGTCAAACTCCATGAAAACATAGAACAGGTGGGAGCTAAATTGGAAAATTACCAGCAGAAGATGAAATCCCTATTTGAAAAAAAGGCCAAGGATTGAACTCTTCAACCAAGAGATTTAGTTCTCTGATGGGACATCTAGAAGGAAGAAAAAGGAAAACATGAAAAATTCGATCCACTCTAGTTTGGCCCTTATAAAATTTTAGAAGAGAAAGGAAATAACACATACCTGCTTGAAATCTGGACGGTGAATATTTTGAGTTGCCAGTAAATGGTCAGTTCCTCAAACTCTATTTCCAAAATTAGAGGTACCTGTATTGCACTCATTGTAAATACCAGTGTGTATATTGTAATTATTATATGAAATTTCCAGTTTCTTTTGAAAATTCCACTTTCACAAAATTATCATTTGTATAGAAAAGACTCCATGCCCAAAAGATAAGTTCACAGTCTGCAGGTTCTCGACACATTGCAATCTAATGCCCCATCCCCAAATGGAGCTAATGATGTCACCTTCTAAAAATAGAGTTCCAGTTGTACGAAAAGGGCAAAAGAACAGAGAGGAGGAGGAACAAGTGACCCATTTTTAACTTTAGCCGAAATCCCTTTGCATACCCAACTCTAGTCGTGTTTCCCATTCCCCTTTGAAAATTTTTAAAACATTCAGAAATCATGCTGAAACCCTTTTTAAGAATCGGGGCCCACAAACCATAATCGCAATTGACCCTTTCCCTTTTTGTGATACTTATCCTCCTATCACCACTCCTTCTCGCCGATTGAGATGGAATCCCTCCTCCGTTGATATCGCATGTCACAATGTTTCCCTATTGTTCTCCATATCCGCCCGTCACCACTCCTCGCCGATTACGATAATTCTTTCCCCCCTATTGAGATATCAAAATTGGGGATCACACGCGATAAATTCCCTCCTCCGTCGAAGTCCCTTCCATCTTACGATTGTGATGTGTGAGAACCCTCTCGGATGCGATATTTGATGTATCATGCCCTATTGAAGTTTCGCGTCTGAGCAATCGGCAAGCACTATGAAATAGGGTAAAATGGCCCTCTCCTGTATTGCGATTGCAATACCAACAGGCCTGAATCAACAACCCAGATTGAATTGACCCGGATCAACGACCAAGATCAATGAGCATTAAGACGTCTCTTTCGCTTCCGCTCCGTGGGACGACGGGGGTATTTTTTGGCATATATTCAACAGCACGGTAACCAAACAGGGCACACAAAGGTAATACTAGATAATGGCCAATTGCGATATCCCAAGTGGGCCCAATCCCGCATATCGATGATCGCCATTATCAAGGGGAGGCACTCCCATCCCCTAAGGACCTTTAATGGAAAACTTTGATGCGATAGCTCTATGATGAAGTAATGCAAAGATTTAAAGGCGGGGTGGGTCGACAGCTAAGGCATTTAAGAAAGGAGGTGTACCTTTCAAAATCGGCATGGCTTGACCCAGAAAGGCCCCTTGTGACACGAAACAAGGGTCGATGAATACAAAGTAAATGAAGGAATGGAAGGTCAGGAGGAATTGATGATCCAACATGGTGCTCCACGCAGAGGGAAGATGAAGTACCACCCAAACGACCTATGCTTCTGTACTATGGCATTAAACTGATAGTTGACCACTCCCAGTTTTGAAGAACAAACGATTCGAGCTATAAAGGTAGAAGCAATGGGAAACAACTGAGTGACACAAATGAACAAACAGTGGGCAAGAAACAACCTGATGCAAAAGCGATAACGAGGATGGGCATGGAGATATTTTGTTGGCGTATTCATCTGATCGATTAACTTGTTTTGTTTTCCCTGTGATGTGTTGCCATTTATTGAAGCAATTAATTTTTGTAGTCATTTTTGGGCCACAGAGCCACCCCAAGTTGAGACAGCTAGTCGATCTGAAAACTGAGGCCTGGCTGAGATATTTTGTTGTAATTACTGTTCAATTCTTGACGCAGGGCTAGCCTGCAAATAACCAGGATCTTTTTCTCTCATGTATATACAAACCTGCACCTCAAACAATTTCTCAACACACGACAATTTCATCATCTTTTGGTAAGTACTTGGCTACAAACAACAATGGTTATGAAACCATTATTAATACACATCTATACACTTCATCCCAAACTTTCAATCATAACTTCCATTTAAAATCTCAAGCTTTCATTCATAAACATCACATATGACTTTTAGAACTGGGTTTCTCTTTACAATCGAAAGTCAACAAAATGTGCCCATGCTTTAAAAGCGCAATCTGCCAAATTCACACCATTGCATTCTGATATCGATGAGTTTTGGATAGAACTCCATACTGTTACCATCATTTAAAATAACAAAGGATCCAACATTAACTTTGAACCAAGCATTTGGATTCCATAATTGGATTTGTCACCTTACCTCCTCCACGCATTTGCACCAGCGCTACATTTAATTATATATTTGCCACATGTTTGTATCATAAATGAATCACCAACCGGCCCTTTGCGCCCATTCACTGGCTGGCGCGCACTCTCCCACAAGTGTCTTTACATATACACCATGGAATTTAAAAATTTCTAGCAATAACAATCGATCACCATAGCAACACTCAAGATTCATTTATGCAAAACCAAATCAATATTCAAATCGACTGTCCCAGCAGTAAAAACCCAACTCCACTCGATCATTGCAAACTTCGATCCATTATCTCAGGAAAACTGATCACTATATATACACAACAGAATTTGAAAACTGTACATTTACATCGACCTCACGGTAACAATTGATGGCAATTTAAATTGATTACTTCTCATTCAACTCGACTCATAATTTAAACAAATTTTACCTTAAAGCGCTATCCAAATCGATTCACATCTGCAACTTACAAAACGCAGTCCTGGGCTTCATAATTTCTGCAATTTCAACTGTCCACGCATTCCTTTACCATTCAACGCTACTTTCTGCTCTGCGTTTGAAATAAAAACCACTCTCTCTGTGACCTTAACACCTTTACCTGTTTCCACATTCAGTTTCTTCAGCCGTTCGTTGGCATTTCATAAGTTGATTCTGCATCTCCAGTATTAACAATCACTGTTCATGAACACGCTATAAGCACGCTTTATGGTGGCATATAAATTTGTTCCTTTTGTTGGCCAGATCTTCAACGTTCATGGCCCTTACAATTTGCCAGAGGACTTACAGCCTTGGCTGTTCAACTTATTCTCAACCACACTCTCTCACAATCTCAATGTGTTTTTCTCTCAAAACCCCTTCCTATTTATACAATTTTTAAAAATCATTTAATTAAATGCTCAATCCCTTCAATTCCTCAACAAACCCCTAAATCTCTCAACATCCCTAAAGGATAGATCTTTATCCCTAAAATCCTTCAACTAATTAAATTCCTCATATCCTTTTATTAAATAAAAAGATATTTACAAAAATCCTCACCTTCTCCTATTTTATTCAAATTAATTAATAAAATATTAAAAATTATCACACCCCCCTTTTAACATATTTACAAAATAAAAAAAAACCCTTGATGCTCCTGCATCAGAATCCCCATGTAAGAAAATTCATGACCACCTGGTCATAAGTCTGGATATTTCCTCCTGGATCCCAAATTTTATTTTGTAATCTTTCTGTGCTTTTCAATTGCTTTACTGCTATTGTTATCTGCTGTTGTCTTCCAGGTTTCCATATTTTGTGTTGTAGTGCTCCACTTGCTCTGCTCTTGCAATCTTTCGCTGTCATTCTCTTGTTGTCGCTCCTTTTCTTTCTTGCTACTATCTTTCTCTGGGATGTTTTTATCATTAACCTCCTTATCAACTCAATTTCTCTGTCCAGTATGTCCTCTGTCTGCTGATTGTTTCCATTTCTTGATTGCTGAACTCTCATTCTTGCTTGTTCTTCACTTGTTTTGATTGCTTCCTTTTCACCCTTATTGCTGTTGTGCACCTTTTCTGTCGTTGCTACTATAAATGTTGCGGCCTCCCAAACTTCCTTTCCCTCTGCAACATTCCTTTGCTCACCATCTGCAATTTCTTTTTGATTATTATTTATGAAAATCGTTTTGTCATCCTTCTTCAGCAATCTATCCCGAACATTCATCCTCTGCTTTTCCAATTTCCTCCTTTGAAAGTCTAATTCTCTATATAACTCAATGATTTTACTTGGAGTAGACTTTGGAAATTTTACACGATCTTCCATTTCCTCACATGGTCTTTCTTCTGCTAAATCTTCCTTAACATCCTTCAGTAGATGTTCTTCATTTTCTTCCAAACCTGCAATCATACACAAATCGTTAGTTTTAAAATCACAAGACCTTACGGTCTTGTTTGATGCTTCAGTCATCAAATTCTCGGGCTGCTTCGAATCATTCATATGATTCAACTCCTCTAGCTCTTCATCACTTTCAAAAAGTAATGGTCCACTCTCTGGGTAACATATCGAAACTTCAACATCTTCTTTTTGCTGTAGCTCAATTCTTTCGAGCTTCTCTATTCTCTGTCTGGCATCAATAACCTGTTCAAGTTCCCTTAGTTCCTTTATCAACTGCATATTCACCTGATGGTTCCTCTTCTCTTGTAGCTTATGCCACTTCAGCTTCTTTCTTATGACATAACCATGCTTCTGGTCTTCCTCATTTCTTTGCAACATCTCCATTAACACCTCAAGCTGAACTTCTATCTCAACCTTCTCCTTCTCATATTCCTCTTTGCTTAACTGTCTCTGTATGCCAATTGCCTTGGCATCCTTCTCCTTTTGTCCTCTGCTGTGGTTTATTTCAGAACCTCTGTTACGACTATCACTAGTCGTCATCCTTTCCATCTCTATGAGTTCCTCACTCACTTTACTATGAGTTGCACTAAAGCCTCTTTAGCAGCGTTTCCTGTCCTGCCGCCACTTACCTCACCAAGCTCTCCTCACTCAGTCTTTTGGAAAGCAATTGGTTCTCTATCTCTGGAACCTCCTTTGAGCACTTCTCTTTGCTCTTCCTAGCTTCAACTCATCTGCATGTTCTAAGAACACAACTGTCCTCCTTTTCCAATCTCTATTGGAATTCCTCAAGGTTCTGCCACCTCTATGTTTTCACTTAGAAACTTTCACCAGCTTCCTTTATCTATTAGCAATTGCCTTTTGGGAGTTGCAATAATACTTCAATGCAAAGACTACAATATTCTATTCAAATAAAACCATATCATCTTACCTCCAAGATCTCATCTGATCTTGTCCTTCCATTCACCTGCACTTCATTTACCTTCAGAATCTCATCACTCTTGCAAATCTGTTCCAGCAAATCCTTATTCTTCCTCTGCAAAAATTCACTGTCAATTAGATTTTAGAATCTGTTCCTTTCTTCCAATCTTCTGGCTTTATCTGCAAACTTTAGCTGTCAGCAACAATTCCTTCCTTGTTGAGTTTCTTCCACTCAGAAATCAGTAACAGCTTCTTTCATTACTAACCCTTGATCTCCTTTGTTGAGATACTTCATTGCTGCAACCATCAATCCTCAATCCATTTCTTTGTCAGTAAAACTTAAATCAAAATTAAACAACACAATACCTGCACAATTCTTCATTCATTCAGCTGTACTCTGGTTGCTTGACTATCAGATTAGAATCTGATCTCCCATTCAGTCGTTCATCACACATTCAAACACACTTTAGTTTTCAACAAAACCTTCTGTCCTCATTCAGAAAAGCAAACATTCTTCATTTCAACAGAGCCAAGCTCTGATACCAAAAATTGACGCAGGGCTAGCCTGCAAATAACCAGGATCTTTTTCTCTCATGCATATACAAACCTGCACCTCAAACAATTTCTCAACACACGACAATTTCATCATCTTTTGGTAAGTACTTGGCTACAAACAACAATGGTTATGAAACCATTATTAATACACATCTATACACTTCATCCCAAACTTTCAATCATAACTTCCATTTAAACTCTCAAGCTTTCATTCATAAACATCACATATGACTTTTAGAACTGGGTTTCTCTTTACAATCAAAAGTCAACAAAATGTGCCCATGCTTTAAAAGCGCAATCTGCCAAATTCACACCACTGCATTCTGATATCGATGAGTTTTGGATAGAACTCCATACTGCTACCATCATTTAAAATAACAAAGGATCCAACATTAACTTTGAACCAAGCATTTGGATTCCACAATTGGATTTGTCACCTTACCTCCTCCACGCATTTGCACCAGTGCTACATTTAATTATATATTTGCCACAGGTTTGTATCATAAATGAATCACCAACCGGTCCTTTGCGCCCATTCACTGGCTGGCGCGCACTCTCCCACAAGTGTCTTGACATCTACACCATGGAATTTAAAAATTTCTGGCAATAACAATCGATCACCACAACAACACTCAAGATTCATTTATGCAAAACCAAATCAATATTCAAATCGGCTGTCCTAGTAGTAAAAACCCAACTCCACTCGATCATTGCAAACTTCGATCCATTATCTCAGGAAAACTGATCACTATATATACACAACAGAATTTGAAAACTGTACATTTACATCGACCTCACAGTAACAATTGACGGCAATTTAAATTGATTACTTCTCATTCAACTCGACTCACAATTTAAACAAATTTTACCTTCAAGCGCTATCCAAATCGATTCACATCTGCAACTTACACAACGCAGTCCTGGGCTTCATAATTTCTGCAATTTCAACTGTCCACGCATTCCTTTACCATTCAACGCTGCTTTCTGCTCTGCGTTTGAACAAAAACCACTCTCTCTGTGACCTTAACACCTTTACCTGTTTCCACATTCAGTTTCTTCGGCTGTTCGTTGGAATTTCATAAGTCGATTCTGCATCTCCAGTATTAACAATCACTGTTCATGAACACGCTATCAGCACGCTTTATGGTGGCATATAAATTTTTTCCTTTTGTTGGCCAGATCTTCAACGTTCATGGCCCTTACAATTTTCCAGAGGACTTACAGCCTTGGCTGTTCAACCTATTCTCGACCACACTCTTTCACAATCTCAATGTGTTTTTCTCTCAAAACCCCTTCCTATTTATACAATTTTTAAAAACCATTTAATTAAATGCTCAATCCCTTCAATTCCTCAACAAACCCCTAAATCTCTCAACATCCTTAAAGGATAGATCTTTATCCCTAAAACCCTTCAACTAATTAAATTCCCTCATATCCTTTTATTAAATAAAAAGATATTTACAAAAATCCTCATCTTCTCCTATTTTATTCAAATTAATTAATAAAATATTAAAAATTATCACACCCCCCTTTTAACATATTTACAAAATAAAAAAACACCCTTGATGCTCCTGCATCAATTCCCCCCCTCTCTAGATAAATAGTGGGAAGCAACACTTACACAAGTTCATAATCCTAAAGAAAGAACTACATGTAATTTTCAGATTGTTTGCCTTTATGATATGCATCTTTCAGAATATTAAGGAAATTGTGGTGATTCCTCCTTCGAGTACTACAGTATGTTATCCCTCTGTTAAATTCCATTATGTTCATGTTTCCTCTCTGAATTCATGTAATCATAGCCACTAGAAATGTTTCATGCTTTCTTACAGATTCATTTGAATTGACTGGTTAATGCATGTGCATGTATGGATTGTTGAGATTATATCTTTAAACTTGCGCTCCATGAATCATCACACATAATCTCGCTTTCGTCCATTGCGTCTACTTGTAACTCAGATAAGTGTAGAAATCCTTGATGCTTCAAGCTCTATGTGATAAGTGTAGAAATCCTCGATGCTTCAAGCTCTATGTGATAAGTGTAGAATTATTGACGCTTCAAGCTCTATGTGATGAGTTTCTCATTCTCCTTATCCTCTCTCATTGCTTATTTAAAGCTTATTAAACTGTAGGTCCTTAAACTACTCAGCCTCCACTATTTTATGCATATATTTATGTGAGTTATATATGTGAAGAAGTACCAGAAATATATGGCTTACGCATTTAGATGAATGAACCAACCCATGTTGTTTATTATATGATGTCTCCAGTTTCCTGAGAATCATATGAGACACACAAAATCTAGATGTGCGTAGGCACTGGTCTTGTAAGCAATCTGAGGTTGTCTCTGGGAGTGAAAACATATATGTAGGCCCATTTTGAACACGAAATTAACTCCCAACTTAGTTCATGGCTAAGGATGTTGAAGGGAAGGACAAGTGGCCCCATGTTGACGTTGATAAGGAACACGCCATACATGCATGCCATATGTGAATTATATTTTTTTTAATGCTCATGTACCCATTAGATATTCGAATTTTAAATCGTAACCATCAAATATTTGACTCCATATCGATAGAAAAAACCATCAAATCTCTGATTCCATACCGACAAACAACCGTCAAATCCATAACACTCCTGTCACACTTAACTATTATAATGTCGATTATCTGATGCCAAATTTTCGAGAGAACGAAGGTGTTGCCATTGAATATCTGACCTAAAAGCATTGGATGATGAAACACATTCATGGCATCTTGGGCAGTGGATATCTAATGTTAGGCCTGTTGCATATCTTATGCCTGTTGCATCAAATATCTGAACAAAAAGTGTTGAGTGATTAAACACATTTTTTGTCATCTTTGATGTCGGATATTCGATGTCAGTGTTGTCGAATATCTGAAACTTAGTGAAGTGTTGACTATTTGAAGAAATTCCACTGACGAAAATTATGGCTCTAATGTGTCAGATAACAGATGATAATGAGTCAAATAGCTGACAAATATACGCCATATTTTCACCCCATTTTTACTAGTGATCCTACAATTAACAAAATCTCTCGTGTTGGTAAATATAAGCTTTTTTGGCATTTATTTGGAAAATCGACGTGTAATCAAAACATCGTTCGAGTGCTTAATAACTTTTACTCAGAAGCATTGTGTAATGTTCATTGGTTCTAAACAAATTAAGAAGGTGCAGTGAGATCTACGACTAGTATTCATTGTAGCACATTGAAATGATGTGCGCAAGAGGGGTACGTGTAGGATAAATTTTATTCCCTCACATCCACACCTCCACACAGATTCCCCATCGACACACTGCAAAACATCAATTTTCACATTATTTGACACACATATTTTTCCATTCCATGGCAACATTTTGGTGAAATGTCACATAAACTCAATCAAATTCCCGCATTGTGGACTAGTGCATATTAAAAAAAAATTAAGGCTTAATCCTACAATTAACCAAAGCTATACTGCTCGTAACTCTAATTATTTTCGGAAATTATTCGATGAATCAACATGTAAATAGGACATCGTTCAAGTGCTTAATAGCATTTACTTTGATAACTTGCCTCATTATGTTTTACTTTGACTATATTTTTGTCCAATATTTACATGTTTATTTGATGTTTCTTTCACACACATTTCCACTTTCGCACATTTGTAGGCATTTCCTTCATTATATACTTGTTCCATACATTTCTACTTTGCGCACTGCTTCTTTCCCATATGCTCTACTTCATATGATTGCTTTCTGGCATGCATTTTCTTGCACATTGTGGTACTCAATTCTATCAATTGTTTCTACACTACTTGTTTTCATTACAATGATTTCATGGCATAATACTAATCATTGTTTAATGGTTTTTTACAATTTAAAAAATGGGCTTGGAAAGTCATTTTTTTCATCCATATGCTATGTTTCTTTTTGCACGTTTTAAATTGTATGGAGTTTATGAAAAACAATTGTGATTAGGTTTACAAATTTTATAATTGGTGAAACTAAATTCATAATCGTAAAACCAATTTTAGATTATCATTTTAGAGCTAATTTCGTAACTTGACTCCATAGAGTAGACAACTTTTAACTTTTTAGTATATAAAATAACAAAGCAGATTCTACATCTCCACATGAATTCCCCCTTCGACACATTTATTCCACACATTGCAAAACATCAATGGTTAACTAGGAGCTACATGAGTACTTTCATTTTATATTAGTTCACATTAGGCTAAGAACAAGAATTTTAAAACTAATTTCAGTTTTTTTAATTTTTTAATTTAATATAGCTTTTAAACTTTTAGTGTACAGAATAAAGGATGTGGAGAAGAGGCGTATGTGCGGCAGAACCTTTATTCCCCCAATTCTTCACCGCCTCATACATTCCCCCTTTGCACACTTCTTCTGCACACTACAAAAGATCAACTTTCACATTTTTTATATACATATTTTTACATTCCACAACAACGTTTTGGCAAAATGTCACATAAATTCAACTAGCCTCTCGTGGCACATATCACTGCATATTAAAAAATTAATTAAGGCTTAATCCTATGATTAACAAATGCTCTCATGTCGGTAAATATAAGTCATTTTTACATTTATTCGAAAAATCGATGCGTAATTAGAACATCGTTTTTGAGTGCTTAATAGCATTTACTCTAAAGCATTGTATAATTCTCACTAGCTCTAAACAAACCAAGAAGATGTAGAGGGCTCCATAGCTAGTATCCGTTGTAGCACATTGAAATGATGTGCACAATAGGGGTATGTGTGGGAGAACTTTTAGTCCCCCACATCTGCACCTCCACACAGATTCCCCCTTCGCATACTTCTTCTACACACTGCAGAACGTCAATTTTCATGTTATTTGGCACACATATTTTCTCGTTTCGCGGCAACGTTTTGGCGAAATGTCACATAAACTCAATCAAGTTCTCGCGTTGCGGACTAGCGCATATTAAAAAATTAATTAAGGCTTAATCCTATGATTAACCAAAGCTCTGATGCTTGCAAATGTAAGTCTTTTCGGCATTTATTCGGCGAATAGATGCATAATCAAGATATCGTTCGAGTTCTTAATAGCATTTACTCTGATAACTTGCTTCGCTACTAGATAATGTTTTACTTTGACTAGATTTGTGTCCAATTTTTACATGTTTTTTTTTATGTTTCTTTCGCACACATTCCCAGTTCCACACATCCATAGGCATTTCCATCTCCATATACTTATTCCATACATATCTACTTTGCACACTACTTCTTTCCAATACAATTTATTCCAGATGATTGTTTTCTGGCATTTGTCTTTTTTCGCACACTGTGGTACTCAATGCTACCAACTATTTCTACGCTACCTGTTGCCATTACAATGATTTCATGTCATAATATTAATCATTGTTTAATGGTTTTTTACAATTTAAAATTTGGGTTTGGAACTTCATGTTTTTCATCCATATGTTATGCTTCTTTTTGCATGTTTAAAATGCATGGAGTTTACGAAAACGTTTTGTGGCTAGGCTTTCAAATCCTAGAATTGTTAAAACTAAATTCATAATTGTAAAACTAATTTTAGATTGGCATTTTAGAGCTAATTTTGTAACTTGACTCCATAGGATAAGTAACTTTTAAATTTTTGATATGCAGAATAACGGAGCACATTTTTCATCTCCACATGCATTCCCCTTCAACACTGTTGATGGCCAAAATTAGCCATGATCAACATTGGGGACATCACCTGTTCAGGGCCCAAAGTAGGCCCTCATCCATTTGGGATGGTGATTTCCATTGGTTAAAATGGGTCTAGTTACCCTTTTTCTAAAACTAGTCTAAACTAAATGTTAATCTAAATCTAAAATATAAACTAACTCTAAAATTATCCTATGTTTGCTAATGTATGATGTTGCTTGTAGTCATAAGCAAATAGAAAAAAAGGAATTACCCACTTGCAGTTGCTTAAACAAGGTAATCCTTTGATTTAGTTGAAACAACGACACAACAAAGCCACATGGATGTTTGCTCCTACGAAATGAGACTTTCAAAAATGTATTTAATTAAACTAAATGCAAATGCAATCTACCTTAATAAGCAAACAATAAACATAAATATAATTTATCTCGATTAGGAAAAGGTATAGATATTGTCCCAATCAAGAGCAAAGATAAAAAGAAATGGACCAAAATTGAACCTAAGATTAGGATGAGCTAACTTATCAAAGAAATAGATCATATGGTCTATAGCTAATAAGGAAGATGTGCAGGTATGCATATCTCCATAAATAGTTATGAAGATTCAAATGAAAAAATACTTCAATTCAATTATGAATGAATTCAAAATCCACAGTACAATTTCATTAAGGAAATAGTCCTCATAATGCAATCACAATTAAAACAAAGATAGATGTGTCATCAAACTACCAAATAGTTTCCAATGATAACATGCATATCTATCTAAATTCATTGCTCAATTTTGATATCTAGCAGTTCCACCATGAAAAGATAGTATTTCAATGATTTATTTAATCAATACAATTCAATGGAATTTACAGTAGTGCAAAACCCACAAATTAAACACTTATCTAGATCAAAAATTGAATCAAAATTGAATGAAACAAAGGCAACCAATCAATCATTAACCTTGAAAATAGTGTACAAGAGTTGTAGATCTAATATGAAGCATTCAGAGTACATAAAATCTCAAGAAATTTGATGATAGTGTGAAATTCTTGAATCTATAATACATATCTTTACATCTGGTCCACAATCTTCAATTTCTTCCAAGGATCTAACTCCTATAATAGTGTAAAGGCCTTCATCTCTTCAGAAATTGGAACCCTTCAAAGTGTGTGAGGATGTACCTACTACTTTTTCTTAACATGCTTTCCATAGATGATTGGATACCTAAACTTTTTTATTTGAGGGCTACACCTTCTTGCTTGTCTTTGTAGGGTTTTTTTCACAGCTTCTTTGGCATCCCATCTTCAATTTTTATTCCTCTAATTGTTAGGATTTTTTTCTTATGATTACCAATATTGGTTATGATTAGGATTTCTTAGGTTGGATCACATTTAATAAATGAGAAGAGGGAGAGACAAGAGTTTCTAGTGTTGACATTATGGCTAATGTGTTGGCCTTGATGTCAACCTCGATGTCAACCTGGATCGTGTTCATGCCACATTTTTTCATCATGGTTTTGTCACATTACGTTACTCTTGTCACCTTATGTCATCATGACCTTGTCACACTATAACAATGTTGGCAAGTATGCAAAATTGATGTGCCTAGATGGGTCATGGATGGATGATGACTCTTCATGATTGCAAATGAGTTGGAGGAGTCTTGATGATAGAATAGGAGGTGCAAAAGGTTGCACAGGCTCTGGAGCAGTTGCAGGAGGATGGAAAATATTTTTCTTGGTAGACAATTGAGGAGACAGGTGACTAATTGAAGAATGTTTACTGAGGTTGTTAAGGTTTTATTGAAGCCTTGTCTGTTAGTTTTTATAGCATCAGAGGTTTTTTAGTCTCGAAACTTTGTGGAGAGGCTAAAACACATTAGTTCTCCATAACCCAGATATTGTTTTTGGAAATTCCACTTAGAAGTGTCTCAATTAGATTATTATCCTATTTTTAAACATTTCCTAAGTCTAAACTTACGAAAAGGGGTTAATTAATCAGTATTAATTGAGAAGTGTGTGAATTATCTAGAAACTCACACAGATCGATCCAGATATGATCTCAGCCATTGATTATATTTTAATCTTGGTCGTTGGAGTCCCACTGAAGATTATAAGAGGATGTCGTTTGGTTGATGGAGAACGCACACTTGAGATTGATTTCCTTGGGTAGTTCAATTTTCCAGAGAGAAACAACAATTGTTGGAAGAGTTCGAGTTAGAGAAGGGAAGCAGAGAGGGGAAATGATAGTGAGATCGAAGGAATTTTTCCAGTTCCAGAGAGTCAGAAAGAGGAGGCCGATATTTTCTCTAGGAGGTTGCACAGAGGCAGTGTAGAGCCTCAAGAAGGCAATTCGATCCAGTTGAAGAGGAAGGTGTTTATAGTTCTAGAGGCTGGGAAAGTTTTCTAGAGGGCCAGAGAAGCATTTTCCCAATCAGCAGCAGGTAGAACGGCTAGATTGGTAGCTGATTTAGGTAGAGTATTTGAGGGACTGTGCTAGGATGATACAGTTCCTGCACATAATTGATTAGACGACTAACTTTCCAGAGGAAGTCAAGTGTCGAGATTGCTCAGAGTGCGGGTAAATTCCCTCTGATAATTTTTTCCAGTATTCCTCTTGGATAGATTTTCCAATTTGGAAATATTTATTGTACTCAAAATTTCTCATTGTTTTTTAATAATAAAAACCCTCAGTTGATGCACCTATTTTCCCGAGTTGGGTTTTTCCAAGGAAATTTGTGCAAAAATCACCGTGTCAAATTTATTGTGTGTGCGCCAGTATTTTATCAAATTCCAGTTTATCTTCCACAATATTTAATTTTGTGAATATTTCAAAGTGATTATTTCATTGTTTTCATAGCAATAAACTATTAAATTAATTACAGTTAGAAGAAATAATTCTAGTTGTTGCAATAGGATTTAAGTAGTGAAATTTTCAGATTGTATCAGAGCGAATTTGATCAGACAGGGAAGCTCAAAAGTGGAAGAAGAAATTCGTTGTTCAGAGGGAGAAACAGGAAATTTTTTTGGTGACTATGTAGAGCCTAAGCTAGGCAGTGCGAGTTGCTTGAGAAAGTTCGATTTTTCAGTGCAGGTTGGCAGAAAAATTCTGCTTACGAGTTCGAGCGATTCTAGCATGAAAAGGGGAAACTGTAGCTTGGATTTTCATTGAGCATATTCCTTGTTTGGACACAGAAGGGTTTTTTAGTAGTAGAATCAACGTTGGGTGGATGAGAAAGGCACAAAGAGAGAGAGAATTTGTCTCAAAGGGTTTCTAGCCTAGAAATCTATTTTTTCCACTTGCATTTGGTAGTTGCTACAAGCATTTTTTCTCACTCCAAAAGGGAGTGCGAATAGTAGATTCAACAACCAAGCAAAGGAAGAGCGATATTTTTTATTATATTCAGAGATGGCCACAACTAGGCTTAGAGATCATGATAGGTTTGAGGGAGACTCCAACTTTGTCATCTAAAAGGCTAGGATATCCTTCCTTCTGGATGAACACGACCTGAAAACCTATATAGATAATTTAGTGGCAGTTCCCCAAGATGCAGATCAGTTGAAAGAATATAGGAGAGAGATAGTGAAGGCGAAGAGGTTGATCATGGATGGATTCCGAGACCATAGTTTCACATATATCTAGCAAAGGCATTGCCAAGGAGATGTGGGATGCTCTCTTCTAGCTATATCAGAACACTTCCGATTAGCGAAAGATGTTTTTGTAGGAGAAGCTAAGAAGCAACATGATGAAGAAGGGTGAAAGAATAAATTCCTTCCTCACCAAGATTCAGGAGGTTCATGATTATCTTGCAGCCATTGAGGAGGCAACTCAACCGAGAAAGCTTGTACTATTGGCACTTAACAGTGTCTTAGAGGAGTGGCAAGTCTTTGTCCAAAGTATATTGGGCCGAGACACATTGCCTAGATGGGACAAGATGTAGTCAGACCTACAAAAAGAGGAGTTGAAGCAAGCTCTATTAAAGAGCACCATCAGTAGAAGCGGCAACAAGGGCTCAAAATATAAGAAGGAGGAGGAGAATGTGGCCTTAGCATCAAAGGGTCCCAGTCAAGGATAAGGGGAGAAGAAGAAGAAGAAGGACCTATCTAAGGTCAAGTGTTTCAGGTGTGGTGAGTTTGGAAACTACAGTACCTAGTGTCCTCTTAGGAAGAAGGACAAGCAGGACCAGGCAAAAATGTTGGTAGAGATAGACAAGTTGTCTTCCAGGTTGGAGTAAGATTTTTCCATGTTAGCAGCTATATCTCTAGGAGTGAGGTGGGGCGATACGAAGCTATAGTCCTAGAGTTGCAGAGGTTGGGCAAGGTGCATTGAAATGTCCTCCTCATGGATCATTACCTTGCTACATGGACCCATAATATTTAGTAGCAAGATGGATTAGTGTCAGTGATGTAGTCAGATTCTCGAGTAATAGTTGCATACTAGTTGCAATCATGTGCTGAGGAGTGCAGTGTAGTGTTGACAACAGAGAAGGAGGCTCATTAGTAGAGTCAACAACAATGTATATTCTCTAGTGGAAAATGCATATGCTAGTAGTAGTTAGATGCTCAAGAGGTAGATGCAGTGCGAAGATACAATCAATCTAGTATTTAGGGTGCTTCTTAGTTGTAGTAGTTGCAGTTGCAACAACAACAATTGAGAGGGAGTTGCAATGCAGATGCAGAGTTGGCAGCAGTATAGTAGTGTCAACAACAACACATGCAAGATCTGAGTTATGAAGTGGTTGGTGGGCAGTGGAAGGCAACCACAATGACCAAACATCAACAACGTATACAAAGGGTGATACAGAAACAAGGTGTTGTAGCAGTAGTGCAACACTAGAACATCATCCTCGCTAAGAAGGAGTGTTAGTTTTTGTAGCATCCGAGGTGTTCTAGTCTTGAAACTTTTTGGAGAGACTAAAGCATAGGAGTTCTCCATAACCCATAAATCATTTATGGAAATTCCACCTAGAAGTGTCTCAATTAGATTATTAGCCTATTTTTAAATATTTCCTAAGTCTAAACATAGGAAAATGGGTTAATTAATCAATATTAATTGAGAAAGGTGTGAATTATCTAGAAACTCGCATGGATTAATCCAGATATGATCTCAGCCATCGATTATGTTTTAATCTTGGTCGATGGAGTCACAACTAGATATTATAAGAGGAGGTCGATGGATAAATGGACAACGCACACTTGAGATCCATTTCTAGGACAGTTCAATTTTCCAGAGCGTAGCAACAGTTTCCAGAAGAGTTCGATCCAGAGAGGGGCAGGGATTATGAGTCTAAAGGAATTTTTCCAGTTCTGGCGAGTCAGAAAGAGGAGGCAAAGATTTTCTCCAAGAGGTTGCACAAAGGAAATACAGAGTCTCAAGAAGGAAATTTGATCAAGCCAAAGAGGAAGGCGTTTTCAGTTCCACATGTTAGGAAATATGTATAGAGAGCTAGATAAGTGTTTTCCCAATTAGCAACATGTAGGATGACTAGATTGAAAGTTGATTTAGGTAGAGCATTTGAGGGACTGCGCTAGGGTGACGCAGGGTCTGCGTAGAGCTGGTTGGACAACTAGCTTTTTAGAGGCAATAGAGTGTTGAGATTGCTCGGAGTGAGGGTAAATTCCCTTAGATAATTTTTTTTCAATATTCCTCTTGGATAGATTCGCTAGTTTTGGCGATTTTTATTGTACTAAGAATTTCTCTTTGCTGCTTAATAATAAAAACCCTCAGTTATTGCACCAATTTTCCTAAGTTGGGTTTTTCCAGGAATATTTGTTAAAAAATAACTGTGTCAAATTTATTGTGTGTGTGCCAGTATTTTCTCAGATTCCAATTTATCTTCCATAGTATTTAATTTTGTGAAGATTGTAGTGTGATTAATTCATTGTTGTCGTAGCAATAAACTGTTAAATTAATTACAATTAGAAGAAATAATTCTAGTTGTTGGAATATGATTTATGTAGTGAAATTTTCACATTGTCAAGGCTTGATAGAACCCATAGGTGTTGAAGAAGGCATGCTAGAATTTAGAAGAAGTTTGAGTGAAGCTTTGGCTAAATTTTAACTGAGTTTAGGCTTAGAAGACACAATAACGTAGGTTTCCAATGTAGAGGGAGTGTTATAGACCAAAGTAAAGTAGGTTTCATGTTCAAGAGGAGCGTTATAACCCCCTTCCCGAAATGAGAGGGAGCGTTATTGCCTGTAAGTGTAGAAAAATAAAAAACCTCTGATGAAACCATGGAATTGCCTAAGGCATTCTTGTGTGGAACGATGAGTAATGTCTATTTGAACTTGTCAAGGATTACCATCAACAAATCGCTTGGATTTTCCTTTGCTATTGGCAAGACAAAGAGGCTATAAAAGGATAAGGAGACCAATCAACTAGTGTGTGCATTTGATGAGTTATTTTTCGTGATCTGTTATGGAACAGGTTTGCACCAGGTCGCAAGGAGGAGTCGAAGATCTAACTACTCAATGAGAGATATGAAGGAAACTAGCTTAAAATTATCCATTGCTTGTTTGTCCTTTAATATGGGAGGTCATTTGTTTGAAGGGGTTAGATACAATCCGAAGATCTTGCTGAAGGTTTTAACATACTATTTCACTGTAGATTTGGCTATGTGATCACAAAGATATGATTGATTTGAACAGAGAGGCAAAGCTTGATTTACTATTTGGAAAAGATCAAATGGTTGGTTATGTGATTGCGTAGATCTAATGCAGACTAAGGATATAGTGTGAGGCAGTGCTTGATTTTTTATTTGCAAAGTCTAAACAAATATTGACCCATGTGTTTCAGATCTCATAAATCTAATTATTTATGTATAACTTAGCCTCATATTGCTTCCATATCTTGCATATACTTCTGAGATTAGTCTAATGCACTAAGATATGAAGGATTAAAACTATTGTAGTTATCATTGGATTTGTTGATTGATTGAGTCGCTTGATTTGACAATGACATGTTGACCCTTTATGTTTGATCTACTGTTGTCACATTTTATATATGTTTGTATGATTAAGATTGGATTTCAATAGGCTTCTTATAAGGGAGTCATGTATGCTCGTATTTTTGACAAAGAGGTTGAGTGTTGAGATATATGTAGAGAGCCATTGGTAGAAGAGTGTTGTAGCGGAATTCTATGACTGACATGAATGTTCTGTAGGGGTTGTTTATAGTATGTGAATGATTGCATTGAGTTTATGGCAGTGTTATGAGTGATTTGTAATATGCAAGTGTATCTTCATAATGATTGTGTTTCAGAGATTGTATTTGCTGCAAAGAGGGTTTCTTGTAGTTATTTGTTGTTGATGGTTCATGACCATGGTATGGTAGAGACCTATATGGGTACTGATGGTACGAATTTATGTTGATGTTTTCTGTTAATGAATATGAGCCTATTGTAGAGTTCACATGCCAAATTGAAGAGCTCATGATGGTGCTACTGTGATGTGTCTAAGAGCCTTTTCAACGAAAGGCTTGATAGTGATGTTTTATATTGTCACAAATCTTGTTGAAATGTATTAAGATTGAGAATAGTATCATGATGGTTGCATTGAGTTAATTGTAGAGTTATGGGGGATCTTGTTGTGTCTTATATTCAATATTGTTGAGAGTTGATTTGTTGGTGATTGCCTAGATGAGTATGGTGATGATATATGAGTATGAGAGAAGAGTTTGGCTTGGTGTTGTTGAGAAAAGGATTTGACATGGTATTCGACAACATTGATGAGTTTTGTTTGAGCAGAGTGTATGGCTTGATATTTGGCATTCGGTGAATTAGACTTTGATGACATTTATTGCATAAAATCTGGGTTTTATGATTTATCGATAATAGCTTTATTGTAGACTGTTTGGGAAGATTTGTTGGTTGATCAGTTATTTATCACAAAAAGGTTTTGGTATTCAGTTATTCAGATTGAGTATATTGTTTTTTTTGGATCTAGTTTGGAAATTGGATGAAACGTGACCTGCAGGGTTTGATTTGTGATTGACTCAGGTGGATCCAGTGTGAAATATTTTGAAACAAGGTCCAAAAGGGGACTGAGGGTTAGAGCCTTCAATGAGGGAGTGGCAACTTCATTCTGGTGGTGGCTAGTAAACTTGATCAGAGAGTAGTATCTTCCTTCCAGTCGTAGCTGGAGAAAAGAGGAGGTGGCAGCCTCCAGCAAGTAGGAGCCCGCGCATTGGTAAGAGTCTGTGCTAGTGCGAAATGTAAGAATATTTTCTTAATAAAAGAAGAAGAGAAAACAACAATAATGATGGTTTTTCTCATATGGGATTTCCACCTAAAAATCTGGTGTCCCTATGTGTTGATGTGTTGCATACTTGTGGTTTATATGCTCTTATGTTTAATGTTTCTCATGGTTAACTGGATATGCCTAGATATTCAACACATTACACTGCTAATGAAATAATGGATTAGATAAATTTGAAATGAAAGCATAAACTAAGTAAAATTTGATTGGGCATGAAACACTGATTCACACCCAAACCCCACCCCCTACCCCAATGAATTAACCCCTCTCCTCCCCTCTCAATATTTCTAACAACTAATTGAGATTTAGAGAAGGGGATTGTAGCTGAGTTAGAAGGATTTTGAGTGGAATATTTGGGGCTGGATTTTGGAGGTGCATAGGTTTTAATAAGAGATTTGGATGGGGCATCTTGAAGATGAGAAAACATTAGCTTGTCCTTTTGAATGATTTCCAATTACAATTGATTGTAAGACCATAATATTTCCGAATGATTTCCAATTAGAATTGATTGTAAGACCATAATGTTTCCCTCATGGAAATAGAGATCAAAGGATGTGATTGGAATAAAACCTTGAATACATTAGCCATAAGAATGAATTTTCCAAAATGAACTGCTAAATACAAGGGTGTTGAAGATCCAAGAGGATTTGAAGATCTTTTTATTTTTTTATTAGTTTTTTTGTTGCTCTTGCACTTGGAAAAAAGCTATTCATAGTCTAATTTTTGAATATGGTTGCAATTATCTGAAGTTAATTTAATTGTTTTAAACAAAGCTTTCTCCAAGTCTACCTCTACACATTAAGGCACAAGAAAACTTACCTACCTTCTATGACCTATCAATGCAAATTCCAAGAGTATTTTCTATGGATCTAAACAAAATTCTCCCAGTCTACCTCTACACATTAAGGCACAAGAAAACTTACCTACCTTTGGCTATGACCTATCAATGCAAATTCCAAGAGTATTTTCAATGGATCTAAACAAAATTCATTATTCCAGCAAAATAATAAATTACAGTAGCTAGATGATCTCATAAAATTATTCCTCCCTATTAAAATATATTCAACGTACCAACATTGTTGAAAAGAACTACTAGATATATATAACATAAATTATTAAAAAAAATTTCTATAAAATCCATTGAGAAAACACAATATCCAAAGCAAAAGGATTATTATTACAAGAGTTCAAACTTGCCAGACTGATGGATCTGCGTCCTCTAAATATGTATGAACAAGCGGTTCTTCTCATCAACTGATTTCGGGCCTGTAATGCCATGAAGCACTCTGATGTTGACATATCAATTACAAGAGCCTAAATCCTTAAATCCTTCCTTTCTGTCCCAACAATTTCGTAACACAACTAATACACCTTCAAGACATGCATTCAGTAATATTATTGGCCTAATGTCATGAAGATAAAACTTCTCCCTTGATCAATCTTAGGTTTCACTCTCACGTATTCTTAAATTTATGGATCCATGTATTTACATAAACTATCCCAACCATTTGACTTGTGGTTGGACTATAAAACAACAGAGGAAAGGTAAACATTAGCAGTATATATAGAAAGCTGGAATATGTGACAGAAATGGGCAATGGATATGAATCATAAGCAGGTTCCCTTGTATCCATGGACTTTCTTTTTAGGTTTCGTCCGAGAGTTTTCCTCTGTTCAACAAGGCTTTGAATATGTTTATGCAATCGGAAAAGCCTTTGTCTCTGAATTTGAGAATCACATACAGAACAATACCGAAACCAAATCCCAGGGCAGCACTGGATCTAGCGAGCGAAACAACAGTACACATGAGCATGACAAATGAGTCCAGCTTAGAATTCATGTCCCTACAAGTCATAGCCAGCTCGATACCAGAAAAGAGCAGCAATACACCCAACAACCCAATTGGGCACTGACTTAGGATTTTCACCAGTTGGCTTCCTAGAATCAACCCCAAAACTAGTTTTCCAGTTTGAAGAATTGCTACAGATGCCCCACTCCTGGCCCCAAACTTATATTGCCCAGCAAGGCCACCTGCTCCATGGCAAACAGGCATTGCCCCGAACCAACACCCTTCTAAATTCATTATCCCCACACTCATAGACACAGAAGTTGCAGTCACTTCCTTGTTGGGAAACAAGTCAGATGACAATTTGCAGACAACAATCACGGAATTAAGAATGGAGAGAGGGATTTGGTTTATTGCAGATCTGACAAAGCCTATTTTCCAATTATGCCTTGAAATCCTGATCAGTTGGGGCTTGGATGGGCCTAATTTTAGATGTCTTGAGAACACTGGGCTTGCACAAAATTGCAAACACAATGCCGAGAACAAAAACAATGAGAGCAGATAGTAGTGCATACAGAATTCTCAAATTCCAGAGCGATTTTATTGTGTCGGGTATCTTTTCTTGGCGCAGCAACACTTGAAGGGATTTAATCATTTGGATTCTCTTCAATCCTTTGTCTTGAATCATCACCAGAGCCATTGAAAATCACTATGAAGCACAGACAGATTAGAGCCAACAGAATTCCATCCAAGCCCAACCAAGGCCTTGCATTCCCAGACTTATTCTTCGCCAAGTCCTGATTGTTCCTTATGTATTTCACTGCAGTGAATGCAAAGGACAGTCCCTGTGATAGCTGCACACCTCAGATCACTAGAAGAGGAATGATCCTATAAATAAGGCCCATAAGGCCTGTGACTCCCAGGACCAACAGAGTTCCTGTGTGCAAATCCCTGCCACCATTATTTGTGGAATGGTCAAAAGTTTTCCTTCACTGATTGCCACCACAGCAATGGACTTCTGGGTTGGAACGGCATGGGAACTCCGAAAAGCATGCCTGTGATGATGTTGTAGACCCCTGTGAATATTAATGTGGTGCCCAAATCGAGATTGTTTACCAATGTGAGAGCAATTACAATGGGAATGATGTTGCTCCCATAACGGCTGTTAGCTCCCATAATGGCCGCCAATAATTTAGAAACCAACTGACCATTCGGCCGCAGATAATTTAAAAACTGATTGCAATTCATTAGTTTCTTGTTGGGAGCTCCTGGAGTGGTCCATTACTCCCTATGCAGTGCTCTACCATGTTCTGTGGAACACTTCACACATAGCCAACAAAAGCTTGATGGAAGATTGGCTATAAATACTTATGTTTGGTCCCCAAGCTCACCACTCAATTCCCTTCAGCCTTACACCATCAAATTAGAGTGAGCAGAGCTTGGAAGTGCCACACGAATGAGAGATTTTGGCTGAATTTTGTAAATCTAAGGGCGACATTTGTAAATTTGTTCGTCTCTGTCTTTCCGCTTGGCTGTTACTCTAAAGTTCGCGCTTGGGACAACCTATCTCTGTGCGTGGAGGGACATTTCTGTGATTTGGATCCTGTGTGAATTCATTGTAACTTCGAGTTAACAGCTAATGAGTTTCTTTCTGTTCACATGCATATTTTCTAGAAAAAATGTGATTCGAACTGCGAATGTTTTATAGCAGGTGATGGCGAATGAAGTATGGTTTTAGTTTGTTCTATAATACTGTAATTGTGTGAATTCATTACTACCGGTGTTGATCGAGCCAACGCCAGAAAATGAAAGGGAAATGGACTGCCTCAAGCGTAGCGGAAAGTCTGATATTGGAGTGTGAGTAGCATCAATGGCCGGAGATATGATTTATTGGGTATTAAAGTTTTTCGATTCTTTTAAGTGTTTATTCCG